>CP049705.1:16664680-16832732 GCA_004148225.2 Heterodera glycines | reverse complement strand
CCATTGGCAGAGACGGGTTGGGCGAGAGCAGGAAAGGCCCGAGTGTTCTCCAAATAACGTCGCTCCGGCGCTGGTGGTGGTGGTGGCCGAGAAGAACGACCGCCCGGACGAGGGGGAGCCCGTTCGGGAGGACGTTCGCGGGGCTGGATGTCCATGTCTTGGAATGTGCGGACGCACAAGTCCACCTGCTCTTTGTCGGCGGAGCGAAGCGCGAGCGACGAGCGAGTGTACCGAGCAAATACGAACCGGTCCTTTTTCCCGGTACGTCGCATGCACCATTAGGAAGTGCACCGGAAAATCTTATGGGCGGCGCATCCGGGGGGGGGCGGGGGCGTAGCGGGGGGGTTGGGGGGGGGGGCGGCAGCCCCCCCCCCAGGAAACACCCATCATAAAAAAAATTATTTATATTATTTCATTTTCCCTTTTCGTTTTCCCTTTTCCCTTCCCTTTTCCCTTTTCCCTTCCCTTTTCCCTTTCCTTTTCCCTTTTCCTTTTCCCTTTTCCTTTTCCTTTCCCTTTCCTTTTTCCTTTCTTTTTCTTCGATTTCCTTTTTCTTTTACTTTTCCATTCCATTTTCTTTTTTACTTTTCTTTTCCCTTTTCCATTTTCCTTTTCCATTTCATTTCCCTGCTCATTATCGACAAGGGGCGGGCGCGAAGCGCCCTGCCCCTCGAGGCGTGTGAGCGAGGAGCGGAGCGAAGCGGAGCGACGAGCGAGTACGCCGAGCAAGCGCCAACCGATGCTGCTCATGACAAGGGGCGGGCGCGAAGCGCCCTGCCCCTCGAGGTGCGCGAGCGAGGAGCGGAGCGAAGCGGAGCGACGAGCGAGTGTACCGAGTCAATACGAACCGGGCCTTTTGCCCGGTAGCCACGCTCTGCATGACAAAGGGGCGGGCGCGAAGCGCCCTGCCCCTCGAGGTGCGCGAGCGAGGAGCGGAGCGAAGCGGAGCGACGAGCGAGTGTACCGAGTCAATACGAACCTGATCAATTCTTTTGGATGCCACGCAGGGTGGGGGGTGAGCGGCTAGGCTCAGCTGTCTTCCGGTAGCTGCTGCTGCACGAACATCCAGACACGCATCTTTCGTCAGCAGCTACTGCACTAACAACCTGGACTGTGCACCCGTTACTGGCTACAACTCGACGGGATAGGCTCGGCTTTCTATAAAGCGCAGCCATCTACCGGGACGCCTAGTTGGTGATCTAGAAAATAAATATTATCTTTTGAAAAATTGCAGAAATTTTTAGTCAAACAAAGTTGGGGCTTTAATTTTAACTAGGATCTGTTCCATTAGAATGTGCAGTAGAGATTATTTTATTATGTTAGTGAGCCTCCCGACCCTTTGTCGGAGGCGCTTGACGAGGTCCGAAAGGGTTCGGACTTCGGCGGTGAGACGTTGACGAATGAGTTCCGACATTTCCGAAAGTCTAGGATTGGCGGCTGGACGCAAGAGTCGGGCTTGGTTGGTCGAGAGCCTAGAGAAGGCGGCTGTCGGTTGGTGGGTTGAGTGGAGATTAGCCGAGAGCCCGAGAGGGACGGCTGACGATAAGAGTTGAGTGGTGAAAGCCGGGAGCCTAAAGGGTCGGCTTAAAAGGACGGCTGACGACTCAATTGAGGGTTTGTCGGAAGCCTAAAGGGGGGCTGGCGACAAAGAGTTGAGTGATGAAAGCCGGGAGCCTGAAAGGGCGGCTGGCGGCTGGGAGAAGAGTGATGAATGGTCGAAAGCCTGAAATGGGCGGCTGACGACTCGGTGAGGGTTTGTCGGGAGCCTAAAAGGCGGCTGGCGACTTGAGTTGAGTGATGAAAGCCGGGAGCCTGAAAGGGCGGCTGGCGGCTGGGAGAAGAGTGATGAATGGTCGAAAGCCTGAAATGGGCGGCTGACGACTCGGTGAGGGTTTGTCGGGAGCCTAAAAGGGCGGCTGGCGACTTGAGTTGAGTGATGAGTGCCGGAGGCCTAAGATGGTCGGCGGACAGCGAAGGGTTGAGTTGCCGGGAGCCTAAAGGGTCGGCTGGCGGCAGAGAGACGAGTGATGGATGGTCGAAAGTGAATTGAAGGGCGAAGGGTTGGTATGAATGAAGCACGCATTATGCAAATATAAAAAATTTGGCTTCAATCAGCGTTATGGCCTTTCTTGAATGCATTTTTTTCATCAAGAATTTTGCTTTATAATTACGGGCCAAAAATTAAACAGTTCCACTTATTCACTTTTAATAACAAAACCAATCTATAGTTATCACGAAAATATTTAGCAAAGAGGGGGTGTGTTCCTCCCGTCTCTACCGTCCCTGATCCCACCAACACTTCGACCAACAACAATTTATTTGACACGAGAGGAAAGGGCCGAGGGGGTTAATGCAATCGGCATTGAAGATGGAAAAATTGGGGAGAAGAAGAGCAGTGATTATATAAAGTGTGTGTGTATGTGAGGGGAGCCCCAGGCTTAAGTAAACAGATACAGAGGGGGCGGGCGACAGAAGTACCATAGGAAAATGGGAAAAAGCGATTTGCAGATGTGAACAAAAATTGGCCAAAGGGAGACAAAGAAGAAAGAAGAAGGGGGAGGAAAAAGGCTGAGAAAAGCGACGGCACATTTGAATAAAAGGAGAGAGGCGGAAAACGCAGGAGAAGGACGGGGTGAGACACAATCAGCGTTATGGCCTTTCTTGAATGCATTTTTTCATCAAGAATTTTGCTTTATAATTACAGGCCAAAAATTAAACAGTTCCACTTATTCACTTTTAATAACAAAACCAATCTATAGTTATCACGAAAATATTTAGCAACATTGGTGATCTAGAAAATAAGTATTATCTTTTGAAAAATTGCAGAAATTTTTAGTCAAACAAAGTTGGGGCTTTAATTTTAACTAGGATCTGTTCCATTAGAATGTTTCAGTAGAGATTATTTTATTATTTCCAATGAGTTCATTTAGAATTTAATTAGTATGAAATATATTATATTTCATGAATAGTTTTTAGATTAATTATGGTTTAGTGATTTTATGTATTACTTTTGTTTTCTTATATATTTCTTAATATTAATTAAGCGGGTAAATGCCCGAAGGTCATAGTTTCTACAAGCGGTAAGGTTTTTCAAAAAAAAAAATTGATTATTGCATTAAAATTTCAATTTATTATGTATTTTAAAAGAAATGCTTTTTAGATTTAATAGAAATTCTATACTACATAAAAATATGAATTTAGAATTATTATTAGTGTTTTATATAATATTTATTAAATATATTCATTTTTATAAATTGTGCATTTCAATTCAATTTTAAAACTAACAATATCAAATTAAATGCTTTATTAAATATTAAATAATGTAAATTATTGTTTCTGTGGGGGAAATAGTGGCAGATTAAATCAGCAGTCCATCAGATACTTTAATTTTAACACAGTGAGGACAATCCAGAATGTTCAGTAGAGATTATTTTATTATGTTCACGACTTCTTCTTCAGTAATTATTACACTAATTGTATTTTTAGGAAATAATCCGTTCTAATGACTTGAAAATATTTTTTAAAATAGAAATTTACTGTCGGATTGTCCGCTTCTGTCGGATTGTCCTCACTGTCGGATTGTCCAACTGTCGGATTGTCCACTGTCGGATTGTCCAGTCACGGGGTGGGGGCTAAGGACAGTGGGTAAAGCCATTTATCTTTTCACAGTAATATTGAGTTTTAATTTATTTAGAATTATTAAAAATTTAATTTTATTTATTGATTTTTAATTAAATCGTCCAGTCTGGTATTTAGTCACATTCTGTAGTGTTTTTAATGTTTTATTTTGAACCTTTTTCAGCTATAAATTTTTTGTTAGAGCATTTATGAATTTAAATGTGCGTTATCATTAAGGAATCACTGATGTTTCATTTTAATAATTGTTTGTTTCAATTTTAAGTTATTATGACGATCAAATATTATTTTTTACTTACTTTTCATGATATTATGGTAAATTTATGTAGAATACTTTCAGCTGGATATTTCGTTATCAAGTATCTCAATGTTCTTGATTTTATTTTATTTTCTCTTGAAATTTTTATTTTCTATATTTATTAGGTATATCATTTTTTGGAATATTAAACTTTTTTGTAAATATTTCCATGTATAGGTTATAAACATTCAAATAAAATAATTTTGTTTGTTGCGGGAAATTTTATTTTTTTTACTCTAATGAAGTTTTTTAATAACACCCATTTTGATGGATTTTTGTTAACTTTATTTTGTTAATTGTAAACTCTGTCATCAAATTTGTGTTTTTTTAAATTAAAAATTACGTAACATATATCTATTGTTATGTTTATGTTTCTTGTCTCGAATACCCTTTAAGTTCCCGTTTTTCGTACACAATCATACTAATAAGATATTTTGTTAAATTCAATTTAAAACATTAATAATTAAATGAAAAAATAAATATTTGTTAAGTGCTTTAAAAGTTTTAATTTCAGTCTTACTAAGTTGGTTAGTCGTATCTCTCGTCTCATTATCCTGATTTACTAAGATTTTTTATTTGTAAAAGTGTATGCTATTTTGGTAAACCAATTAAAACCTTAAATTTTAAAGCTAAATATATAATAATTAATTTTTTCAATAATTAAGTGTCAGTATTATTTTAGCATATTTTATTTGCTTTGTTGAACGATTGTCAACTAAATCGTCTAGTCCAGTGCAAGAGTTTTTTTTTTCATTCATGCTCTTTACTTTTTTAAATGTTTTTGTTTTAAGGTTTTTTCAGCTTTATAAAAATTTTTTTTGTAAGTTTGGTAATGCTTTTTATGTCTACATTATTTATGTAATAAAGAATTTTTTATTAGTAAAATATATGTAAATATGCACACAATCTGCTATTGTTTTGTTTTTTAATTATAAATATAGCTCATACATTCTTATATTTAAAACGAACAAGAAAAAATTTTCGTCTATTAATTTCTGCAGAGCGAAAATTTTAAATATTTGAACATTCAATAAATTACTTAATTCATTTGATTCACATTTTAACATTTCTAGAAAATTATAACATTTAAATCATTCTTTCCTTTTTTTCATATTATATTTAAGCTTTTTCAACTATAAATTATGTAATGGAATTTTTGGGTCTTCTATTATTTATTTAAAGATTTTTTATTAAAATTTGGAGATTCGCAAATGCAAAAACAAAAAGCTGACTTTTTCTATGATTTTTTTTTATCTATAAGCAGTTAATTTTGGATTTCGAATAAAAAACTTTAAAAATTATTTAATTTTAAATATAATGATTAGAAAGTACACATCTATTATAATGATTTTTTTTAATTTTTCGTAACGTTAAGAAGAAATATATTAAAAAATTTTTATGAACACTTAGATTATTAAATTTTTTCAGTCTCATCTATTTATCTATGATATTGTAGAATAATTTAAATCCATGTTATAAGACTCGTTTTAATTTACTTTCATTAAGTGAATGCGACAAGAAAAAACAAAAGTTCGACGTAAAGTAAGTTAAAATTTAAAATGCATAACTGATAAACGTGTGTGTATAGTTATCTTTGGTAAATATAATTAGAAAGAATGCTTAGATTATTATAATTTATAGATTTTTTAGTCGATCAATATTTTTAATCGTAATTATAAATTAATTTTTTCGCTATGCCCTAAATTCATAATTTTTTATGATGTTCTTGTTGAGGCCCTTTTAGTTAGAAATTTTTTCGATTATTATATTATTATTTCAATCTAACAATTTATTCATTTAGGTTAAATTAATTTATTTTATTTGAATCAAAGTCTATAAATTAAATCTTTAAAATGCATTCTAAATCTGCACAAAAGCCTAACGATAAAGGATTAGATTAAATAATAAAATATGCATATATAATTTTTCACCTCCGATCCAAATTGAATGTGGGCCGCTAAAAAAACACGAAATTCGTCAAAAATTTTGCAGACATTTCGTCTGAACTCGAAAAAACACGTAAAATGAAATTTTTTTGTTAAATCTTATTTAATGTTTTAGGTAAACTCACGAATTAAGAAGGCTCTAAAGCAGTTTGTGACGAGGATTAAAAAGTATTATTTATATTTTCCAGGAATGACATAATTTAAAATTGAAAAGAGTTAAATTAAATTAAAAAAGAAGGGAGTATAAAAAAAGAATTAAAATAATAAAGTAAATAAAAAATTATTTTTTGGCTGCAATGCTAAAATAATATTTAACTTATTACAAAAATATAAATTTTAATTACAAGAATAAAACTGGCAAGTATATTAAAAAAAAAATTTTAATAAATCTATAAGATGGCATCTTTGCCTTTTTTTCTATGGAGTACGTCAATTGTTCTTTCGGAGAATTTGATACAATTTATAATTTATATTTGACCATTTTTAACTAAATAAAACTAATCATTTAAAACAAGAAAAATTAAAATAAACAACTTATTCAATAAAGATTAAAAAACAATTAAAATATAAATAAAACAATAGCTATATTATTAAATTTAAATGGTAATTTCAATAGTTTTTTACAAAAAAGGGCAAGTCAGTATTTTTTTGATTTTACTAAAAATTTCATCACATTTAAGTGAATTCGCAAAATAAAAATAACTATAAAAGAAAAACATTAGAAAATTTCGTCGAATATTTTTGTTTGTTCAATCCTTAATTACAATAAGAATTGAAGCAAAATTTTATTGTAAAAATAAAATTCAAACTCAATAAACATGAGCATTCTTTAGTTTCTTTAAAAGATTTATTTTAATTAAATAATTTCACAAAGGCTAACTTATAAAAACAAAAATTATATGACATCAATTAAATGTTGGATTAATTGGTTTTGATATGGATATTTTATCAATCAATACCTAAACTCTTAAATAACACTGAAAAGTTAAAATTTATTTAGGTGAATAAAATACAAAATTCTTTAAAAATAACTAAGAATCGAACAAATGAAATTATTATAATCTCATGTACGGCGATTATTTTCCATCAATTCTTTTAATTCTTATTTTTATGATGTTCTTGTTGAGGCCCTTTTAGTTAAAAGTTTTTTTACAATTATTATATTACTATTTCTTATACAATGTAGATGGAAATGAAAAAATCCTGGCAATACATTCACTTTTACTTTGATTAATTTAAATCTGCAATTTTAAATTTAAATACTTTTTAGAAGTTAGGTAAAAACAAATTTACATTGTACTGTAAATTATACTCCATGAAATTTTATAAAAAATTTTCCTTGATGATTATCATCGGATCAACATTCGCTGCTAATGTCACTGTTGATTTTTATGTCTAATTTATTTTTCATGCTTATTTTTTAAAGTTTCTTTAAGGTAAATTGCAATTTTTTTGTCGTAACAGCCAAAATCAATATTAATTGTTCCTATGGAAGGGTCTCGCAATTCCCCAAGTCCGTGATGTTTGGGGCGGCATTTGTGCCATAGGTAAATCTCCCCTGGTGTTAATCAACAAAAAAGACCAAGATAAACTTGGCGGTCGACCAGAACACCATTCTAAGGGACGTGTGTATCCTTGGGCACAAGGACATTTTACAAAAAATCAATTCATCCTTCAACATGATTGAGCACCGACACACGGGTCAAGAACAGCAATTCAGCTGAGTGAAAATCTGTTTGCTAGATTTTTGGGCAAAGACATTTGGCCCTCAAATTTGCCGAATTTGAATCCACTTGGCATTTCCATTTGGTCGATCATGGACCAGAACCTGAACAAGCGATTCGCATCAACTGGGGCCTGAAGGAGGCTTTTCAGCGTGCCTGGGACGAAATTACCGAAAAAGGAGGTGCAGACATTGTGCCCAATTTTGGGAAGCGTTTGGGCGCACGTATCTCAGCCCATGGTGGCTACTTTTAACTTTTGGTGTAATTTTCTTATAACTAAGTTCCTATTATCTAAATAAAATTGCCAAGTTATGATTTTTTTATTTTACTTCTATGATTGTTTTAACATTTTTTACGTTTAAATTTTGTTTTTTTTTATTGTTAAATTGTTATTAGTTTAACAGATGATGGAATAATGCTAATAAATGAAAATGTGTGTAGAACGCACAAATAAATAATTAGTTTTTCTAGAGTTGAGCGGGACCGGGACCAAGTTTTTCGACCAGGACCGGGACCGCGAAAAAACCCGGGACCGGGACCAACCGGGACTTTTCCCAAGTGAAAATTTTTTTTGAAAAAAATTGAAAATTTAAGTGCACTTTGTTACGAAAATTGCCAATATTCAAAAATGTACCCATAAAATTTTTTATTTACGTTTTTGGGGACGAGTTCGAGGAAAATTTTTAAAAATTTTGTTTTCAGGGGGGTTCTTCGAATTTTCTGAGTCTCAAAATTCTGTATTTTTTTAAAAATAAATTTACAATATTTTAAATTTTTTGCTTTAAAATCGCTGTTTTTGTGGCAATGTTTTTTCAAAAAACTTTTTTGGAACAGTGGGAGGGGGCGGGGGTGGGGTCCGGCGGTGCCGATAGGCGCCGCCGGAAACATTTTGAAATTTTGAGCGAGATTTGTTAACAGAATTTGTCAAAAAATGAACAAATTTTGGTTAATTTATGGGGTTTTAGGCTATTAAAAATGAAAAAAATAATAATTTTAAATTAAAATATTTTTTATTAATTAAATTTAATTAAAATAATGGTAAAGAAAATATTAAAAAATTTTCTGTTCCATCAGGGAATTCAACCGAATAGACAAATAATGGAAGTAAAAAGGTTTAGCCACTTGACCACTTATGCATATGAACACATGCTAAAAACGAAAATAAATAATTTAATTTATTTTTATCAAAAATTTCTGATCCCTCACCAATTCCCTTCTCTCTTCTCACCCAGACACCCATTCTTACCAGTCCTTATTTAGTCCCGCCGGGACCGGGACTGGCAAAACCGGGACCGGGATTTCTGTTTTTCCAAAAACCGGGATCGGGACCGGGACCTGAAAAACCCAGGATTTCCCGCCCCGGTCCCGCTCAACTCTAGTTTTTTCCTATAAAGTATATAAATCCGAGCAATAAAAATTACCTTTGCTTCTCCTCTCTCAGCTGTCTTTTGTATTCTGCCCTTGCTTCTGTCCTTCTTAGCCCCCCACCCCTCCACCGCCACCTTTGCTTCTTCCCCTCTTAGCTGCCTTTAGCCCCGCCCTCCCCCTTTTGTTTTTTCACCCTCTCAGCTGCTCTTGTTGTTCCCCCCACCCCTTTGCTTCTTCCTGTTTCGTTGCATTTTGTTACTTTCTCTATCAGCTGCCTTTGCTCCCGCCTCAGCTGCTTCTCGTCCACTGCGTTTGCTGCTTCTCGCCCCCTGCGTTTGCTGCTTTTTTCTCTAATTTTTTCACTCAGTCACTGATCATTCCATTGTTGCATTTCTCTTCTTCAGCTTCTCCAAAGCTGCTTTTGGGTGTTTTTTTCGCTTTTCTGATTTTCCTACTTCATCTTTCGGTGCTTCTTCCCCCCCCCCCCAAAAAAAATTATTTATCGTTAGCATAACGATTAATAAGCAGGTATTTGACTGATGGGTTTTTCTTGTTTAAATTGGGCTCTCAAACCAAAATTTCCTTATTTTTCTTTGTGGGTAAATTCGGACAATGCCGTGGTATTGGTCGGATCGCACAAAATACCGGCTTATCCAGAGAACCGTTTTCCCCGGCACACGCAAAGGCTGGCCATTACAGAAAATCAAACCGCTGTTTTTCACGACCATAACTACAACCAGCAGCAACCACAACATCAACAACATGCGGAATTCGGGCCATGGGGGACACAAAACATTCCGCCATGGCAATATTATCAACAACAACAACAATAATAATAAATGTCACACTTTTCGCAATGGCAACAAGCATTTCTATCTGATTTGGTCCATCATCAGCAACAACAACAACAACAACAATCCGTACAACCGCATCAACAACCTGGGCCAGTACAGCCCCATCCTCTACAGCAACAAAATCAACCAGCAGCAGCAGCAGCAGCAGTACAACCCCAACAACATCAGCTCCATCAACAACAACAACAAATAACTGCTTGGCTCCAAAGACAGCAGCAGCAGCCAGTCTATCATCAACTTCAAAACGTTCAGGGGGCGCATCATCAACTTACCTCCCACTCAGTGCCAGATGAAATTTTTATCTACGATGAATTTGTAAATTAAAATTAAAAATTTAAAAAAAATAAAATAATAAATTTAAAAAAGGATGCGCACCCCACGACGAGTACGGCCCCCAGCGGTGGCGATGTGGCACTTTTCAATGCCGCACCTGGATCCAGCAGTGCCCAAGCAAGTGCCACGCGGCGAACGGTATAGGTATAATGAAATTTGCATTTCACTGATAAATTTTTTCGAAAATTTTAAGCGCAAAACTACTCGTCGTGGAGGTGGTAGTCGTGCCAGTCGAGGACGAACTACAACAGCAACAACAACATCACCAGCAGATGAGGCGGTTGAAAATAATTTAAAAAATTTAATACTTATAATGGATGGTTAAAAATTTAAAAAAATGAAATATTTTAAAATTGTTAATGTAAGTCTTTTAATTGTATTTTTTTCTCTAATCATTTTTAAAAATATGCTAAAAAATTTATTATTCACAAATATTTATATCAATGTTTTTTTCTGATTAAAGTAACATAAAATATTATTTTATATTTAAAAAAATCATTTCATATACTATCAATTTTAAAAATTCATTTTTTATTCTTTCATTGTTTGGCATTATGTTTTAGATTACTATATATGATTGTGTTTTTTTGGTCTATTCAAATTTAAAAAAAAATCAGAGTCGCTTGATTTTTTAAAAAAAGTCAACGCAAAATTGATCAATAAATATGATCATTACATTTTTTAATTGATTAATTCGAAATTTCGTTGTTTCATTGTTTGACATTATGTTTTTTTTTATTACAATATATGTGTGCGCGTTTGGCAATTCGATTTTAATGGTGGAGTCGGTTGAAATTTGTTAAAATCTTCTTTAAAAAATGGTCAAGGCAAAAATAATTGATTAATTAGCAATTTCTTTAATTTAAAAATTCATTTTCATTGTATATGTGTTTGGCAATTCAATTTAAATGGGATATTCGGTTGAATTGAATAAAATTATAATAATTTTTTTTACAAAGAAGTCGCCGAACTCGCTCTTGCTGCCTTCAATCAGTTGAAGGTGCAAATTGAGCAGAAACAACAAACTTTGGAGCTTAAACTCAACAAAATTGAGAATGAGACAAAAGTAAAGGGTGAATGGCACAAGCGGCTACTGTGATCGGTCGGTTGATTGCGGAAAGAGGAGGAAATGGAAAGGAAAAACAATGCGATGGAATAAAGTGGAGTAACAAATGTAAGTGGTGTTTGGATGCTGGGAATGTATGTTATGGATCATCAAAATGTGAACATACATTTGATAAAAATATACATGCAAACGGTACTGAGCCTTAAAAATTTTTTGAAAGGAAACATAATATAGTTTTTGAGCTTACGGTTCATATAATAAATTAATGTATAAATTTTGCGTACAGCTGAAGCATTTTATGTTAGAAATTGCTAATATTATAATTATTTATGCATCTTTTTGAAAAGTTCTTGCTGAAATACCACTATAAACCGGCTAAATATTAGCAAATGAATTACATACAAATTAATTTTTTTAATTTTGAATATAAAAAAAGTTATAATTCACTTTTATTTTACATATATCTTTTGACAGTTTTAAATATTTCGGCAATTTCGTATTATGTTTAAAAGTGATATAAATACATTAAGATAATTCGATATGAAGGAGAATTGTTCATAATTATTTTGCATAAAAACACATAAATTCAATTAGCGAAAATTATATATAAAATCCATATGCAAAATTCATTAAATTGTGTTAAAATAATCCAATTATTTTGGATTCTTTATCACAGAAAATAATTACTTAAAGATTTTCAGGTTCGCATGCTTAATTCCCATTTATGAAATCCAAGTTTATTATTAAGTGCAATTAATTTATTTTATTATCTAACTTTTAAAAACTTTTCCTATTGCTGATTTAACACCTAAATTCTTCTTTTTTGTTTGTTGTCCAATGCCATAATAATGGTGAGTTATCTATTATCAAAGTTTTGTGCTTTGAAGTTTAGCTCTTTTTGAAAACAATGCAATAATCTTCAAATTTCAATCAATTTATCAGTTTTCATTTTGATAAATATTTCGCCATTTTTACAAAAAATTTAGTTCTACTAATAATAAAATTTACTCGATTTTTGCGTTTTCCATTTATTTGATTATGTTAATGTTTAATTCGAAGAAATTTTAATCAATTTTTGCTGTTTTTCCTTTTGCTGTTTTATATTTAACCCCATTTTAACTAAAATTGGTAGAAGTTTAGAATTAAGCGCGAATTTATATTGCTCATTTTGATAAGATAAATTAATATATATTTAGAGATTTTAAATTTAATTGAATGTTTTATTATATTGTTTTATTTTACCTCTTTTTAAAACATTTTTCAATTTTTGAATGGTAATGGGATTATAAAAAAATTATATACGCTTCTAATAATTATTAATTATAAATTGTTGCATATATCAATTAATTTTGTTGTAGCTTCTTAATTATATTTTATTTTTAATATGCTCTATGAATTTTTATCAATTTTTTTAAACAGATTTGTGATCAAATCATGTATCCATTCCCATAATACATATTCATTGTTAATTTAAATTTTTTTTCAATTTTGTTCATTTTATGCCAAATTCGATCGCATTCTAAGCACATTAAAGGCCCTTATATTTTGTTTTATTTTGTATCTATAATGAATTTATTTATTAGATATATTTAATTTAACCCTAACACTTGTTGTCTCATTGATCAATAATTTTAACATTTCATTTCATTAATTTAGTTGAATCCAGAAAATTTTTATTAAGAATAGATATCATCATATTTATACCTTGTTTAATTAATTAATTTAATTTTATGAATTTGGCCGGTACCCAAATGTCCGCCTCACTTTATTTATTTTGTATGTTTCCCTCGTCCCCCTTATCTCTGTCTCTCCCTCCGTCCATAAATAGCCCGCTTTTTGACCTTCCCTCGTCATTTGTCTCATTCGCATCATTTTCCCCAATTTTGTTATTTCTTTTTATTTGCTCCATAAATATTGATTTATTTGTTTGCCACTCAACGGCATAACAATTGGCGACGCCCGAGCAGATATTTGTTTGTTTGTAATTTGAAATTACGTCTCTGCGGGCCCCCTTCAATTGATTTAAATTTTATTAAAGCTGCTTTTGGAATTTATTGGGAGTGCTTTCAGCATCAATTTGCAGGATGTGCTGAAGGTGAAGCTTCTCATGACGAAGTTCAGCAAGGAAGCGTTTGCCGAATACAAAAAGTCCTGCATGCCGAAAAATGTGACAGACTTCGACTTCGCGAAGACTGTGGAGCAGCTGAAGAGTTTGTTTGCCAGGCCTCAGTCCATTTGGATTGACAGATATGACTGCCTGCGTGCATCCAAACTGGAAGACGAGGAATTCAGAGCATTTGTGAACCGACACAAAAGGCTGTTAAGGGATTTCAACTTCAAGAAGCTGAAAGAGGAGCAGTTTAACTGCCTGATGCTTTTGATTGCAATGAAATCGCCGAAGGACGCGGATCTTCGAAAGCGAATTTTAGCAAGAAAAATGTTTATGCTTTGAAAAAGAAGCATAAAACGCGAAAGAATTCCGAATCGTCGAAAGGGAGCAGCGAATCGTCAGCAAGCCAGAAGAGCCACCGATCGCAACCGAAGTGTTGGCGTTGCGGAAAATGGCACTCTCCCAAGCGTTGTTCGCATGGCAAGTCCACCTGCAGAAAGTGCAATGAGACTGGACTTTTGGAGAGGATGTGCGACCAGCACAAGGCTTGGCTTAAATAAATGGGGAGAAAAAGGATGGAAAAGCCGTGAACACATTTCGGCTTGGAGGATTATTTCTGCAGGACTCAGAAAGTCGGAGAAAACTGATCGAGGTTCTGTTGAAGATGAATGGCACTGAAGTGGAATTTGTTGCTGATTTTGGCACTGAAAGAACTGTGGTCACGAAGGACGCACACCGCCAAATCGGAAGTCCATGGTTGAGCCGTTGCACTGAACAAGCAAAATACCACGACGGATCCACTCGCCCTCTTTTGGGAAAAGGGCAGGCAAAGTTCTCGATCGGTGATCGCTCATGCGATGGACAATTCTATGTTGCCAAAGGAACAAAGAATTTGCTTGGCATAGACATGCTTCACAGTTTGGGACTGTTGGATAGCTTCAGGAAGAGCCTGGAAGGGAATGTCCAAGTGCCAGAAGCAAACACGAAGTCCGATTCAACTGATGCTCAAAGTGAAAACCCGAAGAAGAAACACCGCGGAAATAAGCCAAAATTTGCTTTGGGAGCAAAGGTCATTGCTAGTTTGGGACTGCAACCTTGGCGCGCTGGATACGTCGTTAACCGTCAAGGGACGATGTACGAAATCCGTTTTCCAGATGGAACAACCGGCAAATTCCCAGAAAAAGGTGTAGAGGCATGTGTTTTGGACTCGGACGAAGAAATTTTTGATGGTTTAGACCTAAGAGAGGCACCATCCGATGGAAAAACGTCGAAGGGCTTGGTCGGCATTGATTGTGACCAGCGAAAGCGTGAAAACGTGATCGCCTGACAGCCGACGACCGATGAACCGATGAGCCACCGCCGAAGGATGAAGCGGATGGACGAATCAATTTTTTTAAGGGGGAAGGTGTTAGGCCGGTACCCAAATGTCCGCCTTACTTTATTTATTTTGTATGTTTCCCTCGTCCCCCTTATCTCTGTCTCTCCCTCCGTCCATAAATAGCCCGCTTTTTGACTTTCCCTCGTCATTTGTCTCATTCGCATCATTTTCCCCAATTTTGTTATTTCTTTTTATTTGCTCCATAAATATTGATTTATTTGTTTGCCACTCAACGGCATAACACAATACAATCCAATTTATGTAGTTTTACTTACCGATTTATTTCATATTAGATCAATAAATATTCGCATATACTGTTATTAAATTAATTTTTTTAAGATTTCCTAGCATATTAAAATTAATTTTATAATCGAATGTATAACACATTTTTAATTAATATGTAAGATAAGAAATATTTTATCATATTATTTTTAAACTTGAGGAAAATTCACATTAGACTGGCGCAATAATCTTTTAGAAATAATACTTTTATTATTGAAGAAGCCGAAGAAGTAATTCAAATTATATAATATATTTAATTACATAATATACAGTCACGGAAAAATATTAATCTTTAGGTTTTTAACTAGTTTATTTTGCGCGCCTTCGCGACATTCTCGCGACATGAAAAAGATTTTTTCAACGAGATTTGTGAATGAAGATTATTTTTGAATAGGGTATTTATGAATTTTAAAATGCCATTAGTGTTCCAATCATTGAGGGTTTCTTTTTATTAATTTTTTTATATGTTAATTGAAAATTTTTTTTATTTCTAATTTTTTTGTATCTTTGATTCTTATTCACCGTGTAAAAATTTCCTTTAAGAAAAAATAACTAGTTTTATTTATACTTTTTATTTTTTTATTTTTTTAAATTTTGTATTTGTGTATTATTACTTAAAATATTAGAAAATTTAAATACTTTTTAAAATATTTAAATATAACATTATTTATCGTTTCAAAACTCTCTTTTTAATTGTCTCAGTTTTCACAAGAATTATTTCGGATTTATTTTTAAATCTAAATTTCATATTTTACCATGCGTTATGCCGTGTGTATGTTCATTAGTAGGGTCGCAACTTTTAGTGAAAAAACTTTTTTTTTGCTCAATTGTTTTGAAGAAAGGAGCTCAAAAAACGCATTTCTGCGTTAAAATTTTTTCATTTGGACGTCACTTTTCGTCACTAGAAATCACTATTTTGGCGACTTCGTCACTAAAATAGTTAAAAATCACTATTTTGGCGTTTTGTCACTATTTTTCACTATTTCGACATTTTTTGGAAAATTCTTTAACAAAAAGCAATAAAACCAAAAAATACACCCCTAAGAATCGACCTAAAGATTTTTTCAAAAATACACCCCTAAGAATCGACAAAAAAAATTTCAAAAAACACTCCTAAGAAATGAAAAAAATTTTATCAAAAAGGTATTTTCGTGGCAAGAATTTTAATTTTAAAAATTGTTTTTTTATGTACCTATTTTGGTTTTTTGCCCTTAAAAATCCCAGCCTACTCATTTGCAATGCAATCAGTTAATAAAAATTATTTTTGCTTAATTTTTGGCTGAAAATTATGTCACTATTCGTCATTATTTCGGACTTTTTGACACTATTTTGTCACTATTTTGGCATTTTTACTCACTATTTTAGTTTAACTATTTCGGGATTTTTCGTCACTAAAAGTTGCGACCCTATTCATTAGTTTTTAAAAACATTAATTTGATTCACATGATACGCAGCGATGTAATGTGTTTTTTAAATCTTTTTATTCACCACATAAAAATCAGTTAATTTCCTTGAAGAAAAAAATAACTAGTTTTATTTATACATTTTATTTTTTTTTAAATTTTGTATTTGTTTATTATTACTTAAAATATTTAACTTGATTGAATTTGGCCAAGGATTAATTGTTAATCGCTTTTAGAATATCAATATGTTTTGTTATTTATTTTCAATGATTTTTTTAAATGCAACAATCTGAAGCAACATTTTTGCGATGCATAATCCAATTTTCACGTATGAATTTTAAACAGCCAATTAATTTTGTGTTTTTTGGAATAAGTAAATAAAAAATATTAGAAATTTTATCGATGATTAAGTATTTAAAGAATTATATTTGTATTAACTTGGTAGAAAATTGACTCAATACATTATATTTAACATTTAAAATCAAAAATTAATTTTAGAATATAATTGTTAAACATACCGAAAAAATGACATTGATTTTCTTTTACAAAATGATTTGTTATTTACCGTATTTCCTCGATTATACGCCCCCCCCCCTCGAATAGAAGCCCCCCTCGAGTAGAATAGAAGCCCCCCTCAAAAAAAAATTTTTTTTCAAAACTTTTGAAGTCAGAAACGTGCAAAAACTATTGAACAATTTGTTTTAATAAAACATTAACAAAAAAATATTAGGAAACTTCTGCATCAATTTCTTCGTCGCTTTTTATGGATAATTTTATAATATTTATTTGTTATTTTAAAAACTTTTAAAACATAAAAAATTTTCTGAAAAAATAGTATTTTTTTAAAATTCATAAAATATTTTAGAAAGACTAAATGTACAAACGGGACCCACGCGTTTCGGCGCTCGCGTTTCGGCGCCAGCTCTTTTTCTACGATAGCTTTTTTCTTTGACATCCAAATACAACATTGTTGGTATCACTCGAAAGCTCTTAACATGCTCTATTAGCCTTACCAAAAGCGAAAAGATTTTCAAGCCTGGAAAAATTTTATTACGAAAAAACTTCAAAAATTTCGACTTTTCGCAATTTTCATGTATAACTTTTTTGGAAATTGTCTAATAGCGAAGCAATAGCTTAGAAAAAATTTCTGTTAATAAATTGCACTGGAAAAGATTTTGATGAAAATCACTAAAAAATTATCAAGAATATAGAAATATTATACCCAATATATTTTTTTTTGTTAAAAATGGGTTTTTGGGCCATGGGTTCAAATCCACATGCCTGCAACATTTTTTAAAAATTATTTTTGGGGTTTCGAGTTCGGATCAAGGCTTTGGAATTGGGCAAAATGGATGCCATGTTCTTGATTAGTGGTCCCAAAAACCCTAAAAAACATTTTTACAGGCAAGTGGATCTGAACCCATGGCCCAAAAAAACCATTTGCTTCCATCTATGATCCCGAATTCCAAAATCAGTTTATTTTTGTACTTTTTTTCAAAAGTCATAAAAATATAGAATAAACAGAAGCTTATAGAGGAAGAATTTCGTGTTTTTCAAAGGCGGAGATATTGCTCAGCAAGGTGGAATCCGTGGCGGTCAAACTCATTAATCAGTTGTTTTATGGCGGCGTCATTTGTAACGTAATTTTTTTTGCGTTGTTCGTTCCTTAAACCCTCTGCAGGATTTAATTCATATTGCCGTAATTTGTCTGCTGCAATTCTTTCTTCATCTTTGAGAACGCGAACAACTCTTCAAAAAAATAGGTATTAAATTCGTCTTAAGGACGAGACTTTGAAAGAGAGGGATGAACGTTGGTGAACTGATTTCGGAGAGCTGAGTGATAAACACGCATGTAGCTGTTAAGAGCCTTATTTTCCATAAGTACAAAAGCACCAGGCCGAGACTTGGGCAACAACACACGTGCATCATCACTAAGAGTGTCTCGGTGCTCTGCAATAACGTTGCGTGGTTGAGCTCTGGGTTGCTCACAAGCTGTTTGCTTTATCGCTTCCTTTGCCAATCGAACCTAATTATGATCTGACCTAACAAACTATGGAATAAGGGAATTTTCCGTACAGTATGCTCATTAACCACAGTTCCGTGATTATGTGGAGAAACAACAGAAAGTGCATTTGTATTAATCGGTGAATGAGCCCTCCCGTTGCAAGTACGGAGTACACATTGCCAGAATTGCGTTAAGCCATCATAGGAAGTCCCCTTCTTACGGTACTCGAAACCTTGATCAAGTACCATATCTTTGCCCTTTATTGTCCGAGGAGATGACACAAATTTGTCCAGTACAATTAGATATAATATAAGAAGAATTAGTTTCATTTTTGGGGAGCAAATTAAGGAAATAATTTGTGGCTATTCAATTAGCAGTTAGACTTTATCAACCAAATTGACAAACGGAATGTAAACGAAAAAAAACTCATGATCACCAAATCACAAAGCTCTTAATGACAACTGATAAGCATATATGTTGACTAAATGGCGTGCCCAAATTGACAAACGGAATGTAAACGAAAAAAACTCATGATCACCAAATCACAAAGCTATTTAAACGACTTAGTTATAATTAGTAGCGATAATTACTATTTTGTCCCAATGAATAAAAAAATCATTTTATTTGTATTTTTATTTGCAATTCTGTCCAATGCTCTGTGTCACCCAAAACGAAAGCGTTCTGCGGTTGTTACCAAAGTCAATGCTATGGTTCGGATTATAAGATTTATCTCGGGAATCATACGAAAACATCCTGGAAAAGCCATCGTCGTCGGAACAACTACTGGATCTACAGTTGGTCTCGTAATCGGTGCAATTCTTGACGGTCTAAACGAAGGCCTAGAAGAGAATTCGGGTTTTAATTTTCCTCCTCCCGTTTCTTGAAGAAATATTTAGAAATGCATTCACTGATGTCCACATTCTTCCCCATAACCGTTCAACTCGGTGAACACACATGGGGCAACACAATAAATGATTGGAAACCTGATCATTTTTTCGCTTATCTGGAGGACGTTAGCGAAAAAACAACTTTAACCGAAATTTGCCTTTATGGTTGGACAATTTTTTTTTTGTTTATAAAAAATTTAAGGCGAAAATGGTTCAAAAGTGCGCATAAAGAAAAACATGAAAGGAATGTCTCTTTTGCTGCTGTACGCAACGCTCCAAAAAAATACTTAACATTGTTTATTTGTTAAAAAATTCATGATTTGTTAATTGTTATTAGAGAAATTAAATAAAAAATTTGCTAATTTTGGTGTTTAATGTAACTGAAAACAAAAAATAGGTTTCCATCCGCAAAAGTGGTTGTCCGTAAATGTCGGCTTTAAAAATCCGCAAATGTCGGTCCACAAATGTCGGTCCGCAAATGTCGTTGTCCGCAAATGTCGGGTAACCTTAAATTGTACCATTATGCAGAAAGCAAAAAATTTTAAGAATTTATATAGGGAAAGGGATTGAACAATAAAAGCCCCCCCTCGATTGGAAGCCCCCCCTCGAATATAAGCCCCCTTTGGAGGGGGGTTGAACAATAGAAGCCCCGGGGCTTATAATCGAGGAAATACGGTATTTACTATTTTTTATATGAGATAGGGTATTATGAGCTTAATCAAAATTTCCAAAAAAATTTCCTAACCCCTAGGGATTTTTTTCGGGATTTTCCCTGATTTTTAGTTTAATTATGGGGTGTCCCGATCACTAGGAAGGAGTGATCTGAAAACGTTGGTGTAAAATAATAACTAATTATATTTTATTTGAAGAGACATCCTTGCAAATCCTTACAAATCTTTGTTATCGATTTAGCCATTTTTATCCAATTCTCTTCGTTTATTTCTGCTCATCTCTCGACTGTACACTATCACCCATCCACCCCACACCTTTCTTCATTCTTCACGATCGTTTAAAGGTTAACATTAAAATGGCAGAAATGGTGATAAGAATAATTTGCTTCGCTAAAGTTATGAATTTTTAAAAACGAAAAAATTTTCGGGGGACAAAACTTATGTTACACCTTAACTAGATTCGAATTTTTTCAAAACAACTTTTATCATGTCTTTCGATCTGGTAAGAATTTTTTTGTTTTGATCTTTTTTAGCTTTCAAAAATTTATTTTTTGGAAATAATTTGTGTTCCTCATTTGTTATTTTTATTTTATAAGTTTTGACCTTTTCGCGTTTTTATTTTTGTTTGAGAATTATAGTATTGTGTTTAATTATTTATGCAATAAATTTTAAAAAATTGTAAGTTATCAAAAGCCTTGAGACCAATAAAAAGGAACACATTTTGTGTAACTGTAGATAACTAGAATATCATAGAAATAAAAATTGTAGCAAAATTAATTTTTAATTCAATTATTGGCAAAAGCCAATCTTAATCAAAATTTTGAAAAAAAATTTCCCTCAATATATGTGAAGGACAATTTTAAAATATTTTTATTTGAACAATTATTTTATAATTTTTAATTGAATTACATTATAAAAAATATATAAATAAATTTTTTGTACCAATAGGTCACAAAAGGTTTTGTTATAAATTAATGACTTTCTAACTATTAATTCATTCAACTTGAACTATCGACAATTTATACTATGAAAATTATCCGTTATACGGTGAATAAAATTTTGCTCCAATTTTATTAAATTCTTTCTTTATAAAAAAATTATTTTAAAGCACTTCAGGTTGACAAATTTGTCTTTTTTCAAAAATATTTTTAAACGTTTTTTGATTTTGAATTCTTTATTAACTAAATGATTTTTTTTAATTTTGCTCATTCACGAAAGCAATGACCTGAATGAAGATGATCACCGATAGGAATGCAGAAGGGCGACAAGGATAGGTACAAAAATGGACAAGATTATTCTTCATGCCGATCTTTTTTTAACTCTTGCTATAGATATTCCAAATATGTAATTAATATACTTAGTTTTATTATATTCTTTTTTATTTATCATAGCAAATCTTAGAAATTTTTATTTTGTGATTACATTGTGTAATCGATTGAATTGTATAAATTAAAATATAATCTTCAATATTTTGATTTTTATATTTTCCGGAATTTATTTATTTATTATTGTTACACAAAAATATCTCTTTTATTAAAAAGCGATCTCTAACAATGTTAAAGAGACTTTTAAATAATTATGAAAAATTACGAAACAAAAGTTAAAAGAATATTTAAAAGAAGAAATTCACAATTTCGAACCAAAAGTCAAAAATTCATTTTCACAAAAATTCACATTTCCTGCAAAAATCGTTTTAGGGTGGTTTTCAGGGTGGAAAATACAAATATGGTATCTATTTTGGTTCTATTCGAGCCAGGAACCTGATTTCGACAAAAGTAGGAAATCCAAGTTTTTCAGATTTCAAATTTTTGTTCAAATTTGGTCTGCACTTTTGTTGAAAAATGAATTTGTACTTTTTTCAAATATTGTTCGAATCTGTGTCAGGGTTCGAATAGGGACAAAATAGATAGCAGAACCGGTTTTCCGACCCTAAAATCCCCCTAAAAAGCGTTTTTGTGCAATACATGTGAATTTTAGTGAAAAATGAATTTTCGACTTTTGGTTAGAAATCGGGTCCGCAATTCGAATTGGGCTAAAATCAATGTCAGAATCGGTTTCCCCGACCCTGAAAACCCACAAAATAAGTTTATCCCCAAAAAATTGTTTTTTTTTATGAAATCTAAGTACAGTTAATAAAAATGGACTTATTCAAACACTTTTTATTTCATTTAAAAAAACTCATTAATTTTAAGTTATCTTTAAAGTTACAAAACTATATTTTTATTTAATATATTTTTTTAATATATATTTATTTAAATAAAATTGAACTTTTTTCAAGGGCACGGACATTTTATTTTCGCATGAATTAATACATAATTATTAATTCTAAATAAAAATAAAATTGAAAAACAAGCAAGTAATATTAAACAACAAAAATGAGAACAATCTACATAAGATAAAATTTCGTCTACACAATAAGGGGTCTTAATACTAATGTGATTTAATTTATAAATTAAAATACCAGAAAATGATTATTATGTTAACATTAATGTTCAAATATCTTTTGTTTTGTTATAAATCTTCTAATTTTTAAAGAAATTAGTTAAATTAGAATAATATTTGAAAAAAATTTATAATTTAGATAACTGTCTTAAAATTAAAATAAAAAAACATTTAATTTTTTTTACAGAAAATGAAAGTATTAAGAGAAATTTTTAATAATAAAAAAATTAATAATCGTTTTTTAAACGAAATTGACAATTTTGCATGAAAAATTATATGAAATTACATATTTGAACAAAGAAATTAACTAAAAGCAATTTAATTTGTTTCAAAATTTTTATTTAAAATGAAAAAATAATTTACTTTAATACAATACACTAACTGTAACTGACCATTAAGCCGCTAACATAATAAAATAATCTCTACGGAACATTCTAATGGAACAGATCCTAGTAAAAATTAAAGGCCCAACTTCGTTTGACTCAAAATTTCTGCAATTTGTCAAAAGATAATATTTATTTTCTAGATTATGACCCACTGGAATCTGAAAAAATTAATCAAGGTATGAATGAAGCACGCATTGTGCAAATATAAAAAATTTGGCTTCAATCAGCGTTATGGCCTTTCTTGAATGCATTTTTTCATCAAGAATTTTGCTTTATAATTACGGGCCAAAAATTAAACAGTTCCACTTATTCACTTTTAATAACAAAACCAATCTATAGTTATCACGAAAATATTTAGCAACATTGGTGATCTAGAAAATAAATATTATCTTTTGAAAAATTGCAGAAATTTTTAGTCAAACAAAGTTGGGGCTTTAATTTTAACTAGGATCTGTTCCATTAGAATGTTCAGTAGAGATTATTTTATTATGTTCACGACTTCTTCTTCAGTAATTATTACACTAACTGTAACTGACCATTAAGCCGATAACATAATAAAATAATCTCTACGGAACATTCTAATGGAACAGATCCTAGTAAAAATTAAAGGCCCAACTTCGTTTGACTCAAAATTTCTGCAATTTGTCAAAAGATAATATTTATTTTCTAGATTATGACCCACTGGAATCTGAAAAAATTAATCAAGGTATGAATGAAGCACGCATTATGCAAATATAAAAAAGTTGGCTTCAATCAGCGTTATGGCCTTTCTTGAACTGATGCTGCTCATGACAAGGGGCGGGCGCGAAGCGCCCTGCCCCTCGAGGTGCGCGAGCGAGGAGCGGAGCGAAGCGGAGCGACGAGCGAGTGTACCGAGTCAATACGAACCGGGCCTTTTGCCCGGTAGCCACGCTCTGCATGACAAAGGGGCGGGCGCGAAGCGCCCTGCCCCTCGAGGTGCGCGAGCGAGGAGCGGAGCGAAGCGGAGCGACGAGCGAGTGTACCGAGTCAATACGAACCTGATCAATTCTTTTGGATGCCACGCAGGGTGGGGGGTGAGCGGCTAGGCTCAGCTGTCTTCCGGTAGCTGCTGCTGCACGAACATCCAGACACGCATCTTTCGTCAGCAGCTACTGCACTAACAACCTGGACTGTGCACCCGTTACTGGCTACAACTCGACGGGATAGGCTCGGCTTTCTATAAAGCGCAGCCATCTACCGGGACGCCTAGTTGGTGATCTAGAAAATAAATATTATCTTTTGAAAAATTGCAGAAATTTTTAGTCAAACAAAGTTGGGGCTTTAATTTTAACTAGGATCTGTTCCATTAGAATGTGCAGTAGAGATTATTTTATTATGTTCACGACTTCTTCTTCAGTAATTATTACACTAACTGTAACTGACCATTAAGCCGATAACATAATAAAATAATCTCTACGGAACATTCTAATGGAACAGATCCTAGTAAAAATTAAAGGCCCAACTTCGTTTGACTCAAAATTTCTGCAATTTGTCAAAAGATAATATTTATTTTCTAGATTATGACCCACTGGAATCTGAAAAAATTAATCAAGGTATGAATGAAGCACGCATTATGCATAAAAAAAAATTTGGCTTCAATCAGCGTTATGGCCTTTCTTGAATGCATTTTTTCATCAAGAATTTTGTTTTATAATTATGGGCCAAAAATTAAACAGTTCCACTTATTCACTTTTAATAGCAAAACCAATCTATAGTTATCACGAAAATATTTAGCAACATTGGTGATCTAGAAAATAAATATTATCTTTTGAAAAATTGCAGAAATTTTTAGTCAAACAAAGTTGGGGCTTTAATTTTAACTAGGATCTGTTCCATTAGAATGTTCAGTAGAGATTATTTTATTATGTTCAAGACTTCTTCTTCAGTAATTATTACACTAACTGTAACTGACCATTAAGCCGATAACATAATAAAATAATCTCTACGGAACAACCTAATGGAACAGATCCTAGTAAAAATTAAAGGCCCAACTTCGTTTGACTCAAAATTTCTGCAATTTGTCAAAAGATAATATTTATTTTCTAGATTATGACCCACTGGAATCTGAAAAAATTAATCAAGGTATGAATGAAGCACGCATTATGCAAATATAAAAAATTTGGCTTCAATCAGCGTTATGGCCTTTCTTGAATGCATTTTTTTCATCAAGAATTTTGCTTTATAATTACGGGCCAAAAATTAAACAGTTCCACTTATTCACTTTTAATAACAAAACCAATCTATAGTTATCACGAAAATATTTAGCAACATTGGTGATCTAGAAAATAAATATTATCTTTTGAAAAATTGCAGAAATTTTTAGTCAAACAAAGTTGGGGCTTTAATTTTAACTAGGATCTGTTCCATTAGAATGTTCAGTAGAGATTATTTTATTATGTTCACGACTTCTTCTTCAGTAATTATTACACTAACTGTAACTGACCATTAAGCCGATAACATAATAAAATAATCTCTACGGAACATTCTAATGGAACAGATCCTAGTAAAAATTAAAGGCCCAACTTCGTTTGACTCAAAATTTCTGCAATTTGTAAAAAAGATAATATTTATTTTCTAGATTATGACCCACTGGAATCTGAAAAAATTAATCAAGGTATGAATGAAGCACGCATTATGCAAATATAAAAAATTTGGCTTCAATCAGCGTTATGGCCTTTCTTGAATGCATTTTTTCATCAAGAATTTTGCTTTATAATTACAGGCCAAAAATTAAACAGTTCCACTTATTCACTTTTAATAACAAAACCAATCTATAGTTATCACGAAAATATTTAGCAACATTGGTGATCTAGAAAATAAGTATTATCTTTTGAAAAATTGCAGAAATTTTTAGTCAAACAAAGTTGGGGCTTTAATTTTAACTAGGATCTGTTCCATTAGAATGTTTCAGTAGAGATTATTTTATTATGTTCACGACTTCTTCTTCAGTAATTATTACACTAATTGTAACTGACCATTAAGCCGATAACATAATAAAATAATCTCTACGGAACATTCTAATGGAACAGATCCTAGTAAAAATTAAAGGCCCAACTTCGTTTGACTCAAAATTTCTGCAATTTGTCAAAAGATAATTTTATTTTCTAGATTATGACCCACTGGAATCTGAAAAAATTAATGTAATTATTACACTAACTGTAACTGACCATTAAGCCGATAACATAATAAAATAATCTCTACGGAACATTCTAATGGAACAGATCCTAGTAAAAATTAAAGGCCCAACTTCGTTTGACTCAAAATTAGTTCCACTTATTCACTTTTAATAGCAAAACCAATCTTTAGTTATCACGAAAATATTTAGCAACATTGGTGATCTAGAATGAAGCACGCATTATGCAAATATAAAAAATTTGGCTTCAAAAACAAAGTTGGGGCTTTAATTTTAACTAGGATCTGTTCCATTAGAATGTTCAGTAGAGATTATTTTATTATGTTCACGACTTCTTCTTCAGTAATTATTACACTAATTGTAACTATCACGAAAATATTTAGCAACATTGGTGATCTAGAAAATAAATATTATCTTTTGAAAAATTGCAGAAATTTTTAGTCAAACAAAGTTGGGGCTTTAATTTTAACTAGGATCTGTTCCATTAGAATGTTCAGTAGAGATTATTTTATTATGTTCACGACTTCTTCTT
Source organism: Heterodera glycines (assembly GCA_004148225.2). Taxonomy (NCBI): domain Eukaryota; kingdom Metazoa; phylum Nematoda; class Chromadorea; order Rhabditida; family Heteroderidae; genus Heterodera; species Heterodera glycines. The sequence goes on along the minus strand of CP049705.1, from coordinate 16,806,257 downwards.
CAGTAATTATTACACTAACTGTAACTGACCATTAAGCCGATAACATAATAAAATAATCTCTACGGAACATTCTAATGGAACAGATCCTAGTAAAAATTAAAGGCCCAACTTCGTTTGACTCAAAATTTCTGCAATTTGTCAAAAGATAATATTTATTTTCTAGATTATGACCCACTGGAATCTGAAAAAATTAATCAAGGTATGAATGAAGCACGCATTATGCAAATATAAAAAATTGGCTTCAATCAGCGTTATGGCCTTTCTTGAATGCATTTTTTCATCAAGAATTTTGTTTTATAATTATTGGCCAAAAATTAAACAGTTCCACTTATTCACTTTTAATAGCAAAACCAATCTATAGTTATCACGAAAATATTTAGCAACATTGGTGATCTAGAAAATAAATATTATCTTTTGAAAAATTGCAGAAATTTTTAGTCAAACAAAGTTGGGGCTTTAATTTTAACTAGGATCTGTTCCATTAGAATGTTCAGTAGAGATTATTTTATTATGTTCACGACTTCTTCTTCAGTAATTATTACACTAACTGTAACTGACCATTAAGCCGATAACATAATAAAATAATCTCTACGGAACATTCTAATGGAACAGATCCTAGTAAAAATTAAAGGCCCAACTTCGTTTGACTCAAAATTTCTGCAATTTGTCAAAAGATAATATTTATTTTCTAGATTATGACCCACTGGAATCTGAAAAAATTAATCAAGGTATGAATGAAGCACGCATTATGCAAGTTTTTGGTTTTTGGGCCAATTCAATTTTGCACAATTTGTGCATAATTGCAAATCAAATTATTTGATTTTCGCGAAGGGCAATCGCGACACCCTGCATTTAATCTGCAGTTTTTATTGTGTCATTCTGATACACGATATTATTTTTAAAAATCATTAAGAATTTATTTTTGCTATGGAAACCTTTTATAGTGAATAAAAATATAGAAATAATTTGTTTTTAATTCTATCTTCGACAACAGATTCAGCCATATCAATTAACCTAGTAAAAATTAAAGGCCCAACTTCGTTTGACTCAAAATTTCTGCAATTTGTCAAAAGATAATATTTATTTTCTAGATTATGACCCACTGGAATCTGAAAAAATTAATCAAGTAATATGAACCAGATCAAATGTTCATCAGGCCCCGCATTTAATCTGCAGTATTTATTGTGTCATTCTGATACACGATATGATTTTTAAAAATCATTTAGAATTTATTTTTGCTATGGAAACCTTTTATAGTGAATAAAAAATATAGAAATAATTTTGTTTTTAATTATATCTTCGACAACAGATTCAGCCATATCAATTAATTTTCTAAAATGATTTAAGGCTTTGTCGTGAATTTCAAACAAAGTTGGGGCTTTAATTTTAACTAGGATCTGTTCCATTAGAATGTTCAGTAGAGATTATTTTATTATGTTCACGACTTCTTCTTCAGTAATTATTACACTAACTGTAACTGACCATTAAGCCGATAACATAATAAAATAATCTCTACGGAACATTCTAATGGAACAGATCCTAGTAAAAATTAAAGGCCCAACTTCGTTTGACTCAAAATTTCTGCAATTTGTCAAAAGATAATATTTATTTTCTAGATTATGACCCACTGGAATCTGAAAAAATTAATCAAGGTATGAATGAAGCACGCATTATGCAAATATAAAAAATTTGGCTTCAATCAGCGTTATGGCCTTTCTTGAATGCATTTTTTCATCAAGAATTTTTAGAGTTAATAATAATAAGAACCAGATCAAATGTTCATCAGGCCCCGCATTTAATCTGCAGTATTTATTGTGTCATTCTGATACACGATATGATTTTTAAAAAATCATTTAGAATTTATTTTTGCTATGGAAACCTTTTATAGTGAATAAAAATATAGAAATAATTTTGTTTTTAATTCTATCTTCGACAACAGATTCAGCCATATCAATTAATTTTCTAAAATGATTTAAGGCTTTGTCGTGAATTTTAGAAAAGAGTAAAAAATTTGAATTTACCTGGTCCTTCGTTTTTAAAAATTACTTTGTAACGAGAAATAGAGTTAATAATAATATGAACCAGATCAAATGTTCATCAGGCCCCGCATTTAATCTCCAGTATTTATTGTGTCATTCTGATACACGATATGATTTTTAAAAATCATTTAGAATTTATTTTTGGTATGAATGAAGCACGCATTATGCAAATATAAAAAATTTGGCTTCAATCAGCGTTATGGCCTTTCTTGAATGCATTTTTTCATCAAGAATTTTGTTTTATAATTACGGGCCAAAAATTAAACAGTTCCACTTAGTAAAAAATTTGAATTTACCTGGATCTATAGTTATCACGAAAATATTTAGCAACATTGGTGATCTAGAAAATAAATATTATCTTTTGAAAAATTGCAGAAATTTTTAGTCAAACAAAGTTGGGGCTTTAATTTTAACTAGGATCTGTTCCATTAGAATGTTCAGTAGAGATTATTTTATTATGTTCACGACTTCTTCTTCAGTAATTATTACACTAACTGTAACTGACCATTAAGCCGATAACATAATAAAATAATCTCTACGGAACATTCTAATGGAACAGATCCTAGTAAAAATTAAAGGCCCAACTTCGTTTGACGATGTGCGGAAAGTTGGCAAAGTTGGTGTCGTTTTCGAGCTGCCACTGATGGAAGATCAGTGGGTGGAGATCCAAAAAGGTATGAATGAAGCACGCATTATGCAAATATAAAAAATTTGGCTTCAATCAGCGTTATGGCCTTTCTTGAATGCATTTTTTCATCAAGAATTTTGCTTTATAATTACAGGCCAAAAATTAAACAGTTCCACTTATTCACTTTTAATAACAAAACCAATCTATAGTTATCACGAGGATGCGCATCTCTGGGTCGAGGAATGCGTCTTGTGTTGTGTTTGGCAGATGGATTGTGACAGGGATGAACTTGTAGCAGTCCTTTGTTGTTCGGCTAGGATCTTTTCCATTAGAATGTTCAGTAGAGATTATTTTATTATGTTCACGACTTCTTCTTCAGTAATTATTACACTAACTGTAACTGACCATTAAGCCGATAACATAATAAAATAATCTCTACGGAACATTCTAATGGAACAGATCCTAGTAAAAATGTGAGAGTGCCATTGTTGTGGCAAGTTGAGCAGCGGAAAGCTGTGAAGCGAGTTGTTCGGGTTGCACGTTGCGTTTCGCTCTTGTGTGGTCGCTCATGATGGTATGAATGAAGCACGCATTATGCAAATATAAAAAATTTGGCTTCAATCAGTGTATGGCGTCGCATGCTTGCACGGCATGCGTCTCGGTGAAGGTCAGTGCCTTTTGTCGATCATCCGAGATCCCACTTATTCACTTTTAATAGCAAAACCAATCTATAGTTATCACGAAAATATTTAGCAACATTGGTGATCTAAAAATAAATATTATCTTTTGAAAAATTGCAGAAATTTTTAGTCAAACAAAGTTGGGGCTTTAATTTTAACTAGGATCTGTTCCATTAGAATGTTCAGTAGAGATTATTTTATTATGTTCACGACTTCTTCTTCAGTAATTATTACACTAATTGTAACTGACCATTAAGCCGATAACATAATAAAATAATCTCTACGGAACATTCTAATGGAAAAGATCCTAGTAAAAATTAAAGGCCCAACTTCGTTTGACTCAAAATTTCTGCAATTTGTCAAAAGATAATATTTATTTTCTAGATTATGACCCACTGGAATCTGAAAAAATTAATCAAGGTATGAATGAAGCACGCATTATGCAAATATAAAAAATTTGGCTTCAATCAGCGTTATGGCCTTTCTTGAATGCATTTTTTCATCAAGAATTTTGCTTTATAATTACGGGCCAAAAATTAAACAGTTCCACTTATTCACTTTTAATAACAAAACCAATCTATAGTTATCACGAAAATATTTAGCAACATTGGTGATCTAGAAAATAAATATTATCTTTCCCAGAGTGTGCTGCCGTGGTTGGAACACCAAAAGACATTAATTTTAACTAGGATCTGTTCCATTAGAATGTTCAGTAGAGATTATTTTATTATGTTCACGACTTCTTCTTCAGTAATTATTACACTAACTGTAACTGACCATTAAGCCGATAACATAATAAAATAATCTCTACGGAACATTCTAATGGAACAGATCCTAGTAAAAATTAAAGGCCCAACTTCGTTTGACTAAAAAATTTCTGCAATTTGTCAAAAGATAATATTTATTTTCTAGATTATGACCCACTGGAATCTGAAAAAATTAATCAAGGTATGAATGAAGCACGCATTATGCAAATATAAAAAATTTGGCTTCAATCAGCGTGTGGCCTTTCTTGAATGCATTTTTTCATCAAGAATTTTGTTTTATAATTATTGGCCAAAAATTAAACAGTTCCACTTATTCACTTTTAATAGCAAAACCAATCTATAGTTATCACGAAAATATTTAACAACATTGGTGATCTAGAAAATAAATATTATCTTTTGAAAAATTGCAGAAATTTTTAGTCAAACAAAGTTGGGGCTTTAATTTTAAATAGGATCTGTTCCATTAGAATGTGCAGTAGAGATTATTTTATTATGTTCACGACTTCTTCTTCAGTAATTATTACACTAACTGTAACTGACCATTAAGCCGCTAACATAATAAAATAATCTCTACGGAACATTCTAATGGAACAGATCCTAGTAAAAATTAAAGGCCCAACTTCGTTTGACTCAAAATTTCTGCAATTTGTCAAAAGATAATATTTATTTTCTAGATTATGACCCACTGGAATCTGAAAAAATTAATCAAGGTATGAATGAAGCACGCATTATGCAAATATAAAAAATTTGGCTTCAATCAGCGTTATGGCCTTTCTTGAATGCATTTTTTCATCAAGAATTTTGTTTTATAATTATTGGCCAAAAATTAAACAGTTCCACTTATTCACTTTTAATAGCAAAACCAATCTATAGTTGTTATCACGAAAATATTTAGCAACATTGGTGATCTAGAAAATAAATATTATCTTTTGAAAAATTGCAGAAATTTTTAGTCAAACAAAGTTTGGGCTTTAATTTTAACTAGGATCTGTTCCATTAGAATGTTCAGTAGAGATTATTTTATTATGTTCACGACTTCTTCTTCAGTAATTATTACACTAACTGTAACTGACCATTAAGCCGATAACATAATAAAATAATCTATACGGAACATTCTAATGGAACAGATCCTAGTAAAAATTAAAGGCCCAACTTCGTTTGACTCAAAATTTCTGCAATTTGTCAAAAGATAATATTTATTTTCTAGATTATGTCTCTGTTGGATCCGGCTGATCCATCAGATCGTAGTCAAATTGTCGTGCCATTCACTTTTAATAGCAAAACCAATCTATAGTTGTTATCACGAAAATATTTAGCAACATTGGTGATCTAGAAAATAAATATTATCTTTTGAAAAATTGCAGAAATTTTTAGTCAAACAAAGTTGGGGCCTTAATTTTAACTAGGATCTGTTCCATTAGAATGTTCAGTAGAGATTATTTTATTATGTTCACGACTTCTTCTTCAGTAATTATTACACTAACTGTAACTGACCATTAAGCCGCTAACATAATAAAATAATCTCTACGGAACATTCTAATGGAACAGATCCTAGTAAAAATTAAAGGCCCAACTTCGTTTGACTCAAAATTTCTGCAATTTGTCAAAAGATAATATTATTTTCTAGATTATGACCCACTGGAATCTGAAAAAATTAATCAAGGTATGAATGAAGCACGCATTATGCAAATATAAAAAATTTGGCTTCAATCAGCGTTATGGCCTTTCTTGAATGCATTTTTTCATCAAGAATTTTGTTTTATAATTATTGGCCAAAAATTAAACAGTTCCACTTATTCACTTTTAATAGCAAAACCAATCTATAGTTGTTATCACGAAAATATTTAGCAACATTGGTGATCTAGAAAATAAATATTATCTTTTGAAAAATTGCAGAAATTTTTAGTCAAACAAAGTTGGGGCTTTAATTTTAACTAGGATCTGTTCCATTAGAATGTTCAGTAGAGATTATTTTATTATGTTCACGACTTCTTCTTCAGTAATTATTACACTAACTGTAACTGACCATTAAGCCGATAACATAATAAAATAATCTATACGGAACATTCTAATGGAACAGATCCTAGTAAAAATTAAAGGCCCAACTTCGTTTGACTCAAAATTTCTGCAATTTGTCAAAAGATAATATTTATTTTCTAGATTATGATCAAGAATTTTGTTTTATAATTATTGGCCAAAAATTAAACAGTTCCACTTATTCACTTTTAATAGCAAAACCAATCTATAGTTGTTATCACGAAAATATTTAGCAACATGTCTATCTAGAAAATAAATATTATCTTTTGAAAAATTGCAGAAATTTTTAGTCAAACAAAGTTGGGGCTTTAATTTTAACTAGGATCTGTTCCATTAGAATGTTCAGTAGAGATTATTTTATTATGTTCACGACTTCTTCTTCAGTAATTATTACACTAACTGTAACTGACCATTAAGCCGCTAACATAATAAAATAATCTCTACGGAACATTCTAATGGAACAGATCCTAGTAAAAATTAAAGGCCCAACTTCGTTTGACTCAAAATTTCTGCAATTTGTCAAAAGATAATATTTATTTTCTAGATTATGACCCACTGGAATCTGAAAAAATTAATCAAGGTATGAATGAAGCACGCATTATGCAAATATAAAAAATTTGGCTTCAATCAGCGTTATGGCCTTTCTTGAATGCATTTTTTCATCAAGAATTTTGTTTTATAATTATTGGCCAAAAATTAAACAGTTCCACTTATTCACTTTTAATAGCAAAACCAATCTATAGTTGTTATCACGAAAATATTTAGCAACATTGGTGATCTAGAAAATAAATATTATCTTTTGAAAAATTGCAGAAATTTTTAGTCAAACAAAGTTGGGGCTTTAATTTTAACTAGGATCTGTTCCATTAGAATGTTCAGTAGAGATTATTTTATTATGTTCACGACTTCTTCTTCAGTAATTATTACACTAACTGTAACTGACCATTAAGCCGCTAACATAATAAAATAATCTCTACGGAACATTCTAATGGAACAGATCCTAGTAAAAATTAAAGGCCCAACTTCGTTTGACTCAAAATTTCTGCAATTTGTCAAAAGATAATATTTATTTTCTAGATTATGACCCACTGGAATCTGAAAAAATTAATCAAGGTATGAATGAGCACGCATTATGCAAATATAAAAAATTTGGCTTCAATCAGCGTTATGGCCTTTCTTGAATGCATTTTTTCATCAAGAATTTTGCTTTATAATTACGGGCCAAAAATTAAACAGTTCCACGTATTCACTTTTAATAACAAAACCAATCTATAGTTATCACGAAAATATTTAGCAACATTGGTGATCTAGAAAATGTCGCGATTGCCCTTCGCGAAAATCAAATAATTTGATTTTACAATTGTGCACAAATTGTGCAAAATTGAATTGGCCCCAAAAACCAAAAACCAAATTAAACAATTTTCAAATTTGGGGCCAATGTTCGATTGAGTGACATTCCTCCCCCAATCCTTATCACTGGCTGTCACTCTCCCCAGCAATTTTCCGTTCCTCCCGCCTTATCAGCTTCAACTCGCCCATTCTCTCCCCACTTTTTGGCCAATATAAATAAGTGCTCAACACCAGCGCTTCATCAACACACCAATCATCAGCAGCACACCAAAGTGTTGCTTCGCCTCTCTCTCTCTCTCTCTCTTCCTCTCGCCCCCCACAATTGTCCCACAAGCGCCCCGCTCCCCAATCAATCACCATCACGGCGCCCCCCAAGCCATTTCCATGCATTGATTGCGCCCCCTCACACAATTCCGTTGTTGTACTGCTCCAACTCCTTGCTCTCCCAATTTCCCCCATTTTTGACCAATTTCAATGCAATTTTTTGTGATGGGCTAATAGGGCCAAATTGTTCACATTTTTCACTTTGTGGCCCATTTGGCCGATTTTTGCCCCCCTCAATTGTCCTCCCCCATTGCTCACCCATTTCGGTTTAATTACCCAAGTTTGAGATAAAATTTGGTGGTAATTTTCTGTGCTTTCTTTCTGTGCGGCCCCAATCCGACCGTAGTCCCGTCTCGATCGCCCCCGGCCCCTTTGTGCTCTCCCTCCAACTTGTCAAAGTCCTGCACCCAAGTGCAGGCAATTGTCGGACTCCACCGCGCCCACACCCGCACTCAACCCGGAGTACGACAAGTGGCGACCTGGGCAGGGACAACCAAGCAACGACAAGCAGCAACAAGTGCGCGACAAGCCGCGGCGGTACACTCAACAGAAAAGGTGTGGTGAATTTGGAAAAATTCACTCGGTGTTCCAAGTTTTCGCTCTCCGTGGCAAAACTTGGACACAACAAGGAGGGGGGAAGCAAAAGTGGGAGTTCGGGGAAATACTGATCGGTCTCCGTGCCATCAGTATTTCCTAGGTCTAATTACTGCTTGGTCTCCGTGCCAGCAGTAATTGGTCAAATTACTGGTCGGTCTCCGTGCCGCCAGTAATCAGTAATATTACTGATCGGTCTCCGTGCCATCAGTAATAGGGGCAATTACTGGTTGGTCTCCGTGCCGCCAGTAATCAAGCAAAGTACTGCTCGCTCTCCGTGGCAACAGTACCGGTCCTTGCCAAGCAAAGGAAGGACAGTTGGCGTGAACTGCTCGCTCTCCGTGGCAGCAGTTACTCCAACCCGACGCGGACAAGTCAAACGGTCGGAACAACACAAGTATACTGCTTGATCTCCGTGTCAGCAGTACAACCAGAGCAGCCAATCAATCAGCAAGCAACAAGCGAAGGCAAAGCACAACAAGCAACAAGGCAAAGCACAGCAAGCATCAAGCAACAAGCAAAGCACAGCAAGCAGTCAATAGCAACAAGCACAGCTACAACAACAGAGCAAACAATGGCCGCACCAATTCAACAGAAACTCAGCGCTGCTCTCAAAGTTCTTTCCCGAAGCCGAACTGCGGCGGAACTGAACATCCAAGCCGACCAAGCGGCATCAAACCTCGAAAACGCATTCAATTTCGAGGCTCAACTGGAGAAGGTCCAAAAAGAAGCAAAAACAATGGACATCTTCCTCGACGACGTACGAGAATCGCTCACAGCATGGGCGGACTTACTGCGCAAACTGCCTGCAACGGAACGCGATCCAGCAGAAGCGGATTTCAACAAGTTCGAGAAAAAGGAGCGAACAACAGACAAAGTCGACGAAGCAGCACTGAAGCTGCGCGACTTGCGCGACCTCATAAGCACACTCACAGTTCAATCCCGACTCTACCGCAGCAAGGCGGACAAAGAAGAGCGGGACGCTCAAGCAGCTCATGCAAACGCAATGCAACACACCGCGCAGCAACAACCAAATAAGACGCCGTCCTTCACTCCTCCGTTCTACCAATTCCAGCCAATCCAGCTGGACAAGTTCTTCGGCAACAAACGCAAATGGCCGGAGTTCTACGAATCGTTCAAATCAGCAATCGGCACACACGCACTCAGCAAAGCGGAGAAGTTCAATCTCCTGCGCAACCTGCTCGGAGGAGAGGCCCGAGAACTCGTGGCCGGCTTTCGACTGGAGGACAACAATTACGACACGGCCCTCCAATTGCTGAAGGACACATACGGCGCACCGGACGAACACATCAGGGCACTTCACTTCGAATTGGCAAACCTGAAGCCCTGCAAAAACCTGCGCGACACCAAAGAATTCCTCCTGCAACTCGAACGACTCACACGCGAACTCAACAATACAGGAGAAGACATCGAAGGCCCACCGACCTTCCTCATGCTTGAAAAGAAGCTCACTCCCGGATTCCTGCGCACAATCCTAACCAAAAAGGGAGAAGACCCGGCACGCTGGAACACGACAAAGTTCCGAGACGTACTCAACGAAGCTGTTCGAAAAGAAACCCAAATTCAAGAAGTCATGGGCGAGTACGGACACTCGCAGCAGCATCCGCAACAACGGCCACAAGCTCAAAGGCCCAATTTCTCGGCATCAAAATTCCGAGACCGCGCACCAATCCCACAGCAACGGGAACGCACATTCATCACCTCAGCGGTGGCCAATCAATCAGTCACGCTCGAATCAACCAAAGAAGAGACGGAAGTCTTCACAACCGAAGATGATTTCAAAAAGGACGAGCAGCTCAACAACTTCTTCGGATTAAATCTGATTGGCATGGACGATACATCAACACCAATCGATCAGGATCATGTGATGATCCACTTCAAAAAGAACCTCACGTTTGTCAACAACCGATACCAAGTCGCTTTGCCCTGGAACGACCGAGTTGATGCTCTTCCAAGCAACATCCATCAAGCCAAAGCCAGGCTCGTCTCATTGATCAAAAGACTGCGCAGTCTCAACCTGATTGACAAATATCAGGCAATTTTGGATGAACAAGTTCAAAACTCAGTCATCGAATACATCGGTCCACCCGAGTCTCCATCAAGTGCATGGCCTGTGCATTTTCTGCCACACAGAGCAGTCATCAGAGCGGATAAAGCAACAACCAAAATCCGAATCGTCATGGATGCGTCAGCAAAGCCAAAGAATTGTCCATCTGCACCATCCTTGAACGACTGCTTATACACAGGACCACAACTGCTGAAGGATCTCACCGGCATTCTCCTGCGCTTCAGACGCATGGAACATGTGATCCTCGCCGACATCGAAAAGGCATTTCTGCAACTTGGAATTCGACACGCGGACAGAGATGCCTGCAGATTCATTTGGCTCAACAATCCCGAGACAGCAGAGCTCAATCCAATCAGCCACTCCGAATTGCGCATCTACCGATTCTGCCGTGTCAGTTTCGGTTTGACGGTGTCACCATTCCTGCTCAATGCCACATTACGGGAACACCTCGCGCTATTCGACTCTGACCTAGCAAGGCGGATCGAAGAGAATCTGTACGTCGACAACATCATGTTCGACGCCAAGCCAACGGAAAAGCTTCAAGATTTGGTGACGCAAGCCAAGACAATCTTCGAAGCAGCGGGCATGAAACTCCGAGAATTCTACGGAAGCAACATCGAAGAGCTAAAAAAGCTGCAACCAGACGACTTGGCAAAGGACCTCGAAGACAACAAAGTGCTCGGCATTCGATGGAAACCAAAACACAATCGGCTCATCTTCAAATTGCCAATCTTCGAAGGAAAAATCACAAAACGGACAATTCTGTCGCAAATTGCCAAAGTCTATGACCCGCTCGGACTCATGTCACCCGTACTACTGCCAGCCAAGCTCATTCTTCAAGAAGTGCAAAACTTGAACCCAAAATGGGACGACGAATTGCCAGCAAACATCAACAAGGACTGGCTCAAATTGATGGCACAGTGGCTCGACAGAGGCGAAGAAATAACAATCGAATTTCCACGGCACATCCAAGCCATCGACTCAGTGGAATTCCACTGCTTCTGCGACGCCAGCAAATACGGCATGGGAATTGCCGTGTACCAAAAGGCCAAAACAATAATCAGAAAGGATGAATGCAACCTCATCTACGCAAAAAGCCTTGTCAAACCAATCAAAGTGGCAGCGCACGACGGCACAATTCCAAAATTGGAACTTCAAGCACTGACTCTCGGAGTAAAAGCAGTCAAATTCATCCAAGCTCAAATCAAATTCGCCGATCATCAAGTCATCATGTGGACAGACAGTCAATGCTCAGTCGAACGACTTCGAGAAAACAAGCGCCAAGATCGATTTGTGGCAAATCGATTACAAAAAATCCGAGAAGCGAATTTTCAAGTCAGACACGTCAGAACCGACTCAAACCCGGCGGATATGGCATCCAGAGGCGCAGATCCCAATGCCTTCGAACATCACTGCTTTGGCGCTTTGGCCCGATTTGGCTTTCAAAAGCAGACAAATGGCCAGAATCCAACGTCATCTACCGACCCAGAGATGAACTCAAAGAAGTGGAAGAGCCACCAATCATCGAAATGACAACAACTGTTCAAGTCGAGGAACAGTTCAAACCATCAATCCAATTCGAACGATTTTCGAATTGGAACAGGCTGAAAGCCACCGCAGCACACGCCATACGCTTCATGAGCAAACTTCGCGCACTCAAAAATGGAAAATTCAACAACGAAGACCACAGCAATGGAACATTGACAGTGGAACAACTGCAGCAAGCAGAGAAATGGATTTTAAGAGAAGCGCAGCGGCTTCATCCACCATCCAACGACCAAATCCGAGAATTGCAACTATTCCAACAAGAAGGAATTTGGAGATGCGGCGGACGACTCGAGGAAGCACCGGATCTAACATACGACAGCAAACATCCAATCTTTTTACCATCGCAAGCATGGATCACCAAGCTCATCATCCGCCACTACGACAAGCAGCTCAAACACTGTGGTCAAAGAATTCTCCTTTCAACGTTGCGAGAGAAGTTCTGGATACCACGCGGACGAAGAATGATCATGCAATTGCTGACTTCACCTCAGCACGGATGTCTCGAATGCCGACGTGAACGGCTCAAGCCCTACGAATACCCTGAAGCACCGGATCTACCGAAGGACAGAGTCAGAGAAGCGCGACCATTCGACAAAACAGGAGTAGACTACTTCGGCCCACTCAAAGTCAAACAAGGCAATGAAGTGATAAAAATCTACGTCGCTCTCTTCACCTGCTTGTCCATTCGCGCAATTCATTTGGAAGTAGCCGAGGATTACTCAGCGGAAGCATTTCTCCGAGCCTTTCGAAGATTCACAGCCAGGAGAGGCATACCATCACTCATCATGTCCGACCAAGGAACAAACTTCGTGGCAGGAGCCAAAGTCATCAAAGAGAAATGGACAGACACATTAATGCCGGATGAAATGCAGCAACAAATGGCACACAGCGGAATCAGTTGGATTTTCAACACAGCCCACACTCCTTGGAGAGGCGGCATTTGGGAAAGATTGGTCGGCATCACCAAAAACGCACTGCGACGTACAATTGGCAAAAAACTCCTCACACTGGACGAATTCGGCACAATGATCTGCTAGATCGAATCAATCATCAACAACCGACCGCTCACCTTCGAATCGGATCAAGAACCGATTAAAGTGCTGCGACCAATCAACTTCTTGATACCATACAATAAGGCAGTCAACAACTTCCCAATCATTGATGACGACACAAACGATCCAACATACGAACCAAATCCGACAAACCGAGACAAAATGATGATAACGCTGTGTCACGTCAATGCTCGGCTGAACAAATTTTGGGAAGTGTGGAGACAAGACTACCTCCTTTCCCTGCGCGAACGCAAAAATCAACAAAGGAGAGCAACAGGACTACAAACACCCAACGACGGCGACATTGTGATCGTCGAAGACGATCAAGTGCCAAGATCCCTTTGGAGTTTGGCAAGGATCGAGAAAGTCCTAACAGGAAAAGACGGAAGAGCGCGCAGTGCTTTGTTAAGGATCAATGGGAAATTAAGGGATAGGGCAATAAACCAATTGTACAATTTGGAATTGGACCCTGAGCTTCCAGAGCAACAAATTCAAGCAGTACACAGCTTCATCGCATCAGTCATGGACGACTCAGTTTCTCTTGCCGGCAGCAACGACGAAAGCCAACAACCACGCCCAAAGAAGTTCAAAATTCCGAAACGACGTTCGGCACTGTTACGACCCATCGGCCAGCAGCAAAGTCCATTGCAAGGACAACACAAACGCCGCAAGCAACTACAAGACTCAGGCTTACGCAAGTTATTTCAAGCCATCTCGGACCAACAAGGAAGCAGCAAGGCCACCACAAAGGCCATCGAGGAAAGCCGAGAAGTGCAGAAGGCACCACGTCATGAACAGATCGAGCACGAACAACGAATGGTGAAGAAAAGTCAACAAGAAGCAAATCGACATCTTCAACCGAAAAAGCGGCAGCAAAAAGAAATTCAAGAAGTGCCACATTCAACAACAGAAGAGCAACAACGAGAAACCAAACGCCAACAAATCGAAAGACAACAAAATGACGAACAGCGTGCCATCAATCAACAAACACGCAGTAAGGCTTGGCAAGAATTGGCACGACAATTTGACTACGATCTGATGGATCAGCCGGATCCAACAGAGAAACAACCGGAAGAAACGGATCAACCAACGAAATCAAAGCAGCAATCAACAAAGGACAAAGAGGACAAAGAGCTGGAACGACATCGCATCGGCAGAAAAAAGACAATCGACATGCAAGAAAAACGGCAACGGTCAAGAGACGAATGGCCAGAGGAAAACGAAACGCTGCTCAGCTACGTTCAACGCATTTACGGACCGGAGAATTGGACGTCAGCATGGCAAAGAGGACGTGTTCTCCGAGAGCTCCATGAACTGGAAGATCAAGGGCGATGGATGATTCATCACAAATCCGATCGCCTACAACTCAGCGTCTCGCGAATGTATGGAGAAAAACGACCATTTGCCGAGTTCCGCTTCGTGGAAGGCAGATACTACTCACACATGGTGCCAGAAGATGTGATCTTCCTCCAAGCAGTACCAACCGAAGAACAGCCGGAGATCATAACAATCGACGACACAACGGCACCGGCAACAAATACGGAACAAAAGAAGCACCCAACAAAACCGCAACAACCACAATCGCCAAAACTCGAAGAATACCGCATGGCCGACTCCAAACCGAACACGCACAGCCAATTCAACCTGTTCGAGCCATGCGACAACACGCACACAACTTGCGCCAAAACAGCGACTTACGGTTCCACCGCGGGCAACCGATTTCAAATGGAAGAATTCCAAAACTTCCGTGCCAACAATTTCTTCGAGGCACTGCTCTTCAACTGGCTAACACGCAACATGAACTTACCAGCCGAAGAGATCTGGGCGGCACACGAAGGCTACATCCAGTCAGACACAACAGTGGAAGAAGTGGCGCAAATGTTCTACCAACAACAAGTTGCAGATAACGGACGACAAATCGCACGAGACCAGCATTTGACCGAGGTCATCAATGTCTGGCGTAACTCCTGCGACCGATTTGGCGAACTTTACAATCAACCGGCACACAAGCAAGTGAAGTTTCGGCCAATCACGACGGAAAACGAACAACAAAGCGACTATGGAGAATGGATCGAACGGCTCAACAATCGCACGGCGGAAATCTTCTCTAAAGCCCGGACTAAGGCACAATATCCAACGTACCTGAACTACAACTGCACAACAATTCTGATCGGAGACAACGTTGCAGAAGTATTCAAACCGCTCTTCTACGACGCCAAATGGTTCACACATTTCCCGGCGGACGAATTCCGACTCATCCCCGGACCGAAGGTTAAACACTTGATCTTCGCGTACCAAGCGACAGCCGACAACATGGCAGCACAGATCGCACCAATGCTCCATCGATTCATGCGATCAGAGATCGAAACAACTTTGATCCTAGCCAAGGACGACAGCGCTCAATGGATCAGCAACAAAAAATATCTGATCGATGTCACCCGTGAACTGAAGGCCGGCTTCTTCGTTTTCAACCGGGAAATTGGAGAAGCACGACGAATCGCCAACAGAATCAAACAAACGATGCCGGAGCCAATGGAGTTAGACCAAGAGCCCGGGACGTCAACGTCAACAAGTTCAGCCCGGCCCGGAACGTCAACAAGTCAACAAGTGATCAGCTCGTTAATGCTGATCAGCCTCCTTTGCCTTCTCTTCACCAGTTCGGCACAAGGACAACCAATTCGACAAAAGCAATTTGCGGAAGTCAAAACATGGCACGGCGGCTACATTTCCAACTTCCTCAACCTATTCACGGAACGTGACAAGAGGACGGCAACAAAACACAGTCCATACGTCCAGCGATACATTGACAAAGTCCTCGCACTTAATCGGAGTCTGAGCCAAACAACGACTCCTCCAGCACCAACAAATCCGCCGCAAACGACTCCACCGGCACCAACAAATCCACCGTGGACAACGACTACAAATCCAACAACGGCGACCATAACCAAAACACGCTCAACAATTTGGTCAACCAAAACAACCACACGGCCCAATGCCTGGACAACCACGACGACACCAATGTCACGGATCATGGACTACCGAACAACTACAGTGTACAGATCACGTCCACAACAACAGCCACGCCCAGGAATCAAGTTGATCCGCTGGCCCAAAAGCCCAATCACCACCGAAGAAGGACGCGATGTTTTTTGGTGTTCCAACCACGGCAGCACACTCTGGGAACTGAAGGGCCCGGAAAACTCACCATTCTGCCAACCACCACCCGCACTCACCGCGCAATGGACACCACTGACAATCACGCTGTACACCAAGATCCATCGACCGGAACCAATCGCAACGGCATGGCACTGCTTCATCAAAACGACGACGGAAAATTATTACACAAACATCGTCGGCGATAAGTTCGTCGAAATCAACAAAGAATTTCCGTTGGTCTCCAAACGACTCTGCCAACGAATGGCACATCAACAAGAATGCCCACTCGCCAAAACGGAAATGCACCACGTCGGCAACCACATTTGGGCAACAAACGACCAACTTCAAGTGGATTTCCCTGGACCAATCACTGGACTCTTCAAAGGGAAGCAAACCAGCTCAGTAACAAATTGTTTTGCGCAACCAGCAACACTGTTCGTCAAATGGCACAGTCTCCAACTACTGTCGCCAATCCATCGCGCAGACCACTGCAATTACGCTTCCGAGTATTGCCAGCTGCAAGACAACAGTTCACTCATCTGGACTTCAGCATGTCCAAACGACAATTGTTTCATGTGCGATTTCCAAGAAGCCGAAGAAATCCACGGAGAATTCACCAAGCTCAACGGTCAAACAACAGCATTTTGGATCTCGGATGATCGACAAAAGGCACTGACCTTCACCGAGACGCATGCCGTGCAAGCATGCGACGGGAGACAAATCGTCTTATCAGAGCAGAACTTCGGCATTCCAAAAGAGCAATTCGACATCATCATGAGCAACCACACAAGAGCGAAACGCAACGTGCAACCCGAACAACTCGCTTCACAGCTTTCCGCTGCTCAACTTGCCACAACAATGGCACTCTCACAGCTTTACTTAAAGGAATGCCAGCGCAACGTGCGCGTCAGCAACCCAACGCTTCAAGCACGAAAACTCCTCAAGCGCGAAAATCTGCAAGCCCGATGGATCAGCGAAACAACAATCGAAGTGTTTCCCTGCGTTCCAATCTCCCTATCCAACATCAGCTACCGAACAACAAAGGACTGCTACAAGTTCATCCCTGTCACAATCCATCTGCCAAACACAACACAAGACGCATTCCTCGACCCGGAGATGCGCATCCTCTCACTCATCTCAAAGATCGCAAGTTGCTCTCAATTTCGCTACCATCATCTGCAAGTGCAACAAAAACCCAACTTGTGGGTGCGAATCGACTCAAAAAATGGAAACGTCCAACGATTGGCACAAACAGCCATCCACGAGCTCTACGAAACAATCCTCAACAAAACGGACAACGATTTGGATCTCCACCCACTGATCTTCCATCAGTGGCAGCTCGACAACGACACCAACTTTGCCAACTTTCCGCACATCGACGAATTCGAAGACTCGGAAGACTTCAAAACCAAACTGGAACAACACACGACCCAACGAGCCGAAGCACTCGGAGCTTTACCCGGTGGAATCGAAGGATGGACTATCAGATGGCTCCAAGAACGGCTACAGGAAGCAATCCAATGGTGGATACGTCTCGCCTCGGCATATTCCACATTCCTACTTTGCCGTGACGTCATCCTACCCTGCCTAATCGCTTACTTCCTGAACCCCATTCGCATCACACTCATGACCCTGATTGGATTTCGACCAAAGAAACAACCAACGCCTCAAATCCAAGCACAACACGAAGACATGCCATTGAGGGAAATGCCAAGCACACCAATCCGGCGGAAACGACGTCAATTGCCCGAGCAATCGACTCCACCAATACGACTGGACACGACGACAGCAACGGCCTCATTCCGAACAAGAGCAAGAGCACACAGCGCAACGGAAGACACGCCCTTCGGACGCTTGCGACCGATGAAATTGGCGGACGACTGAAGGGCCCAAAAGAACCAAGAAGGAAGAGAGAAGAAGGAAGGAAGAACGGACGAGCCTTTCCTTGCCGCCTCGGGAGTGTCGCGATTGCCCTTCGCGAAAATCAAATAATTTGATTTTACAATTGTGCACAAATTGTGCAAAATTGAATTGGCCCCAAAAACCAAAAACCAAATTAAACAATTTTCAAATTTGGGGCCAATGTTCGATTGAGTGACATTCCTCCCCCAATCCTTATCACTGGCTGTCACTCTCCCCAGCAATTTTCCGTTCCTCCCGCCTTATCAGCTTCAACTCGCCCATTCTCTCCCCACTTTTTGGCCAATATAAATAAGTGCTCAACACCAGCGCTTCATCAACACACCAATCATCAGCAGCACACCAAAGTGTTGCTTCGCCTCTCTCTCTCTCTCTCTCTTCCTCTCGCCCCCCACAATTGTCCCACAAGCGCCCCGCTCCCCAATCAATCACCATCACGGCGCCCCCCAAGCCATTTCCATGCATTGATTGCGCCCCCTCACACAATTCCGTTATTGTACTGCTCCAACTCCTTGCTCTCCCAATTTCCCCCATTTTTGACCAATTTCAATGCAATTTTTTGTGATGGGCTAATAGGGCCAAATTGTTCACATTTTTCACTTTGTGGCCCATTTGGCGATTTTTGCCCCCCTCAATTGTCCTCCCCCATTGCTCACCCATTTCGGTTTAATTACCCAAGTTTGAGATAAAATTTGGTGGTAATTTTCTGTGCTTTCTTTCTGTGCGGCCCCAATCCGACCGTAGTCCCGTCTCGATCGCCCCCGGCCCCTTTGTGCTCTCCCTCCAACTTGTCAAAGTCCTGCACCCAAGTGCAGGCAATTGTCGGACTCCACCGCGCCCACACCCGCACTCAACCCGGAGTACGACAAAAATAAATATTATCTTTTGAAAAATTGCAGAAATTTTTAGTCAAACAAAGTTGGGGCTTAATTTTAACTAGGATCTGTTCCATTAGAATGTTCAGTAGAGATTATTTTATTATGTTCACGACTTCTTCTTCAGTAATTATTACACTAACTGTAACTGACCATTAAGCCGCTAACATAATAAAATAATCTCTACGGAACATTCTAATGGAACAGATCCTAGTAAAAATTAAAGGCCCAACTTCGTTTGACTCAAAATTTCTGCAATTTGTCAAAAGATAATATTTATTTTCTAGATTATGACCCACTGGAATCTGAAAAAATTAATCAAGGTATGAATGAAGCACGCATTGTGCAAATATAAAAAATTTGGCTTCAATCAGCGTTATGGCCTTTCTTGAATGCATTTTTTCATCAAGAATTTTGCTTTATAATTACGGGCCAAAAATTAAACAGTTCCACTTATTCACTTTTAATAACAAAACCAATCTATAGTTATCACGAAAATATTTAGCAACATTGGTGATCTAGAAAATAAATATTATCTTTTGAAAAATTGCAGAAATTTTTAGTCAAACAAAGTTGGGGCTTTAATTTTAACTAGGATCTGTTCCATTAGAATGTTCAGTAGAGATTATTTTATTATGTTCACGACTTCTTCTTCAGTAATTATTACACTAACTGTAACTGACCATTAAGCCGATAACATAATAAAATAATCTCTACGGAACATTCTAATGGAACAGATCCTAGTAAAAATTAAAGGCCCAACTTCGTTTGACTCAAAATTTCTGCAATTTGTCAAAAGATAATATTTATTTTCTAGATTATGACCCACTGGAATCTGAAAAAATTAATCAAGGTATGAATGAAGCACGCATTATGCAAATATAAAAAAGTTGGCTTCAATCAGCGTTATGGCCTTTCTTGAATGCATTTTTTCATCAAGAATTTTGTTTTATAATTATTGGCCAAAAATTAAACAGTTCCACTTATTCACTTTTAATAGCAAAACCAATCTATAGTTATCACGAAAATATTTAGCAACATTGGTGATCTAGAAAATAAATATTATCTTTTGAAAAATTGCAGAAATTTTTAGTCAAACAAAGTTGGGGCTTTAATTTTAACTAGGATCTGTTCCATTAGAATGTTCAGTAGAGATTATTTTATTATGTTCACGACTTCTTCTTCAGTAATTATTACACTAACTGTAACTGACCATTAAGCCGATAACATAATAAATAAAAGAATAAAATTATGATATTTGATATTATTTTTACTTCAAAATCAAAAATTTTAACTAATAAAGTAAAAAATAAAATTTAATGGTTAAGATAATATTTATTTTCTAGATTATGAACCACTGGAATCTGAAAAAATTAATCAAGGTATGAATGAAGCACGCATTATGCAAATATAAAAAATTTGGCTTCAATCAGCGTTATGGCCTTTCTTGAATGCATTTTTTCATCAAGAATTTTGTTTTATAATTATTGGCCAAAAATTAAACAGTTCCACTTATTCACTTTTAATAGCAAAACCAATCTATAGTTATCACGAAAATATTTAGCAACATTGGTGATCTAGAAAATAAATATTATCTTTTGAAAAATTGCAGAAATTTTTAGTCAAACAAAGTTGGGGCTTTAATTTTAACTAGGATCTGTTCCATTAGAATGTTCAGTAGAGATTATTTTATTATGTTCACGACTTCTTCTTCAGTAATTATTACACTAACTGTAACTGACCATTAAGCCGATAACATAATAAAATAATCTCTACGGAACATTCTAATGGAACAGATCCTAGTAAAAATTAAAGGCCCAACTTCGTTTGACTCAAAATTTCTGCAATTTGTCAAAAGATAATATTTATTTTCTAGATTATGACCCACTGGAATCTGAAAAAATTAATCAAGGTATGAATGAAGCACGCATTATGCAAATATAAAAAATTTGGCTTCAATCAGCGTTATGGCCTTTCTTGAATGCATTTTTTCATCAAGAATTTTGTTTTATAATTATTGGCCAAAAATTAAACAGTTCCACTTATTCACTTTTAATAGCAAAACCAATCTATAGTTATCACGAAAATATTTAGCAACATTGGTGATCTAGAAAATAAATATTATCTTTTGAAAAATTGCAGAAATTTTTAGTCAAACAAAGTTGGGGCTTTAATTTTAACTAGGATCTGTTCCATTAGAATGTTCAGTAGAGATTATTTTATTATGTTCACGACTTCTTCTTCAGTAATTATTACACTAACTGTAACTGACCATTAAGCCGATAACATAATAAAATAATCTCTACGGAACATTCTAATGGAACAGATCCTAGTAAAAATTAAAGGCCCAACTTCGTTTGACTCAAAATTTCTGCAATTTGTCAAAAGATAATATTTATTTTCTAGATTATGACCCACTGGAATCTGAAAAAATTAATCAAGGTATGAATGAAGCACGCATTATGCAAATTTTGTCTGAAACAGTAAGAGTTGGGGCAGAACGATTTCTTGAATGCATTTTTTCATCAAGAATTTTGTTTTATAATTATTGGCCAAAAATTAAACAGTTCCACTTATTCACTTTTAATAGCAAAACCAATCTATAGTTATCACGAAAATATTTAGCAACATTGGTGATCTAGAAAATAAATATTATCTTTTGAAAAATTGCAGAAATTTTTAGTCAAACAAAGTTGGGGCTTTAATTTTAACTAGGATCTGTTCCATTAGAATGTTCAGTAGAGATTATTTTATTATGTTCACGACTTCTTCTTCAGTAATTATTACACTAACTGTAACTGACCATTAAGCCGATAACATAATAAAATAATCTCTACGGAACATTCTAATGGAACAGATCCTAGTAAAAATTAAAGGCCCAACTTCGTTTGACTCAAAATTTCTGCAATTTGTCAAAAGATAATATTTATTTTCTAGATTATGACCCACTGGAATCTGAAAAAATTAATCAAGGTATGAATGAAGCACGCATTATGCAAATATAAAAAATTTGGCTTCAATCAGCGTTATGGCCTTTCTTGAATGCATTTTTTCATCAAGAATTTTGTTTTATAATTATTGGCCAAAAATTAAACAGTTCCACTTATTCACTTTTAATAGCAAAACCAATCTATAGTTATCACGAAAATATTTAGCAACATTGGTGATCTAGAAAATAAATATTATCTTTTGAAAAATTGCAGAAATTTTTAGTCAAACAAAGTTGGGGCTTTAATTTTAACTAGGATCTGTTCCATTAGAATGTTCAGTAGAGATTATTTTATTATGTTCACGACTTCTTCTTCAGTAATTATTACACTAACTGTAACTGACCATTAAGCCGATAACATAATAAAATAATCTCTACGGAACATTCTAATGGAACAGATCCTAGTAAAAATTAAAGGCCCAACTTCGTTTGACTCAAAATTTCTGCAATTTGTCAAAAGATAATATTTATTTTCTAGATTATGACCCACTGGAATCTGAAAAAATTAATCAAGGTATGAATGAAGCACGCATTATGCAAATATAAAAAATTTGGCTTCAATCAGCGTTATGGCCTTTCTTGAATGCATTTTTTCATCAAGAATTTTGTTTTATTTGCTTTGCTGCAATTTTAAAAATTTTTAATGAATGTGTTTTTGCAAAATTTATAATAAACGAGTTGTTATTTTTGTTTTAAAGTAAAAAATTAAATTAATAATTTAAATTAATTTTGAAATTGCAGAAATTTTTAGTCAAACAAAGTTGGGGCTTTAATTTTAACTAGGATCTGTTCCATTAGAATGTTCAGTAGAGATTATTTTATTATGTTCACGACTTCTTCTTCAGTAATTATTACACTAACTGTAACTGACCATTAAGCCGATAACATAATAAAATAATCTCTACGGAACATTCTAATGGAACAGATCCTAGTAAAAATTAAAGGCCCAACTTCGTTTGACTCAAAATTTCTGCAATTTGTCAAAAGATAATATTTATTTTCTAGATTATGACCCACTGGAATCTGAAAAAATTAATCAAGGTATGAATGAAGCACGCATTATGCAAACCAAAAAAATTGGCTTCAATCAGCGTTATGGCCTTTCTTGAATGCATTTTTTCATCAAGAATTTTGTTTTATAATTATTGGCCAAAAATTAAACAGTTCCACTTATTCACTTTTAATAGCAAAACCAATCTATAGTTATCACGAAAATATTTAGCAACATTGGTGATCTAGAAAATAAATATTATCTTTTGAAAAATTGCAGAAATTTTTAGTCAAACAAAGTTGGGGCTTTAATTTTAACTAGGATCTGTTCCATTAGAATGTTCAGTAGAGATTATTTTATTATGTTCACGACTTCTTCTTCAGTAATTATTACACTAACTGTAACTGACCATTAAGCCGAT
The DNA here is from genome assembly GCA_004148225.2 of Heterodera glycines. Classification (NCBI taxonomy): domain Eukaryota; kingdom Metazoa; phylum Nematoda; class Chromadorea; order Rhabditida; family Heteroderidae; genus Heterodera; species Heterodera glycines. The sequence continues at coordinate 16,782,797 of CP049705.1, read as the reverse complement.
AACATAATAAAATATCAATTTTTTTTATCCTTCATTATGTTTTCAATCTTTTCAAACTAAATTATTGCAATTTAAAGTTATTTTTAATAAATAAATACAATTATATTTTTATGCATTTTAAAGACATTGTTTGTGTATATTAATTTTTGCACAATTTGTGCATAATTGCAAATCAAATTATTTGATTTTCGCGAAGGGCAATCGCGACACCCTGCATTTAATCTGCAGTTTTTATTGTGTCATTCTGATACACGATATTATTTTTAAAAATCATTAAGAATTTATTTTTGCTATGGAAACTATTTTTCTTTAAAAATTTCTATAATTTTTTTTAACAAATATATTTTCTTCGACAACAGATTCAGCCATATCAATTAATTTTCTAAAATGATTTAAGGCTTTGTCGTGAATTTTAGAAAAGAGTAAAAAATTTGAATTTACCTGGTCCTTCGTTTTTAAAAATTACTTTGTAACGAGAAATAGAGTTAATAATAATATGAACCAGATCAAATGTTCATCAGGCCCCGCATTTAATCTGCAGTATTTATTGTGTCATTCTGATACACGATATGATTTTTAAAAATCATTTAGAATTTATTTTTGCTATGGAAACTTATTTTATTTTATGCTATATTTCTCTATTTTATCGTGCAAAATTTTTTAAGGATATTTATAGTTATTTTAATTCAGATTATCTTTTTCTTAAATAAGTTAACATTTTTTGCAATTTAAATTTTTTATTTACAGGTATAAATCTGTCATTTGAGAACTTTAGATGAGTTAGTCTAAAAATCAGTGGTTGAAGAAATTTGAAAATTTTTTTATAAATTAAAAAAATCCAACGCGACAGGCAGATGGTTGAAGTGATATGAAAGTAAAGTTTTTGTTTTTAAAGCATGAATGAAAAAATTTTTTATTTGCGTTTTTTTGAAACAAGGGTCGTCATCTAATATTAATGCATTTTATTTATTAAGGAAATGGTTTCAATTTAAATTCTTATTTAAATTCATTATTTTGGGAAGATATTTATGGATTTCAGGCCTAAGAATAATTATAATTTGTACGATAATCCAAATTAATAGTATTCTTAGGAAACATCCTTCAGAATTTAAATACAAAAGCTACCAAATTTTGTTCCTAATTTTACAAGCTTTTTTACAAATGAATTGACAACAAAATTAATTATAAATTAAGTAATGCATAATTTTTAATGATAATAATCGTAACTTTTTGTTTTTTAATGCTATAAATAGTGAATAAAAATATAGAAATAATTTTGTTTTTAATTCTATCTTCGACAACAGATTCAGCCATATCAATTAATTTTCTAAAATGATTTAAGGCTTTGTCGTGAATTTTAGAAAAGAGTAAAAAATTTGAATTTACCTGGTCCTTCGTTTTTAAAAATTACTTTGTAACGAGAAATAGAGTTAATAATAATATGAACCAGATCAAATGTTCATCAGGCCCCGCATTTAATCTCCAGTATTTATTGTGTCATTCTGATACACGATATGATTTTTAAAAATCATTTAGAATTTATTTTTGCTATGGAAACCTTTTATAGTGAATAAAAATATAGAAATAATTTTGTTTTTAATTCTATCTTCGACAACAGATTCAGCCATATCAATTAATTTTCTAAAATGATTTAAGGCTTTGTCGTGAATTTTAGAAAAGAGTAAAAAATTTGAATTTACCTGGTTTGAGGCGTTGGTTGTTTCTTTGGTCGAAATCCAATCAGGGTCATGAGTGTGATGCGGATTGGGTTCAGGAAGTAGGCGATCAAGCAGGGTAGGATAACGTCGCGGCAAAGTAGGAATGTGGAATATGCCGAGGCGAGACGTATCCACCATTGGATTGCTTCCTGTAGCCGTTCTTGGAGCCATCTGACGGTCCATCCTTCGATTCCGCCGGGTAAAGCTCCGAGTGCTTCGGCTCGTTGGCTCGTGTGTTGTTCCAGTTTGGTTTTGAAGTCTTCCGAGTCTTCGAATTCGTCGATGTGCGGAAAGTTGGCAAAGTTGGTGTCGTTTTCGAGCTGCCACTGATGGAAGATCAGTGGGTGGAGATCCAAATCGTTGTCCGTTTTGTTGAGGATTGTTTCGTAGAGCTCGTGGATGGCTGTTTGTGCCAATCGTTGGACGTTTCCATTTTTTGAGTCGATTCGCACCCACAAATTGGGTTTTTGTTGCACTTGCAGATGATGGTAGCGAAATTGAGAGCAACTTGCGATCTTTGAGATGAGTGAGAGGATGCGCATCTCTGGATCGAGGAATGCGTCTTGTGTTGTGTTTGGCAGATGGATTGTGACAGGGATGAACTTGTAGCAGTCCTTTGTTGTCCGGTAGCTGATGTTAGATAGGGAGATTGGAACGCAGGGAAATACTTCGATGGTTGTTTCGCTGATCCATCGGGCTTGCAGATTTTCGCGCTTGAGGAGTTTTCGTGCCTGAAGCGTTGGGTTGCTGACGCGCACGTTGCGCTGGCATTCCTTTAAGTAAAGCTGTGAGAGTGCCATTGTTGTGGCAAGTTGAGCAGCGGAAAGCTGTGAAGCGAGTTGTTCGGGTTGCACGTTGCGTTTCGCTCTTGTGTGGTCGCTCATGATGATGTCGAATTGCTCTTTTGGAATGCCGAAGTTCTGCTCTGATAAGACGATTTGTCTCCCGTCGCATGCTTGCACGGCATGCGTCTCGGTGAAGGTCAGTGCCTTTTGTCGATCATCCGAGATCCAAAATGCTGTTGTTTGACCGTTGAGCTTGGTGAATTCTCCATGGATTTCTTCGGCTTCTTGGAAATCACACATGAAACAATTGTCGTTTGGACATGCTGAAGTCCAGATGAGTGAACTGTTGTCTTGCAGCTGGCAATACTCGGAAGCGTAATTGCAGTGGTCTGCGCGATGGATTGGCGACAGTAGTTGGAGACTGTGCCATTTGACGAACAGTGTTGCTGGTTGCGCAAAACAATTTGTTACCGAGCTGGTTTGCTTCCCTTTGAAGAGTCCAGTGATTGGTCCAGGGAAATCCACTTGAAGTTGGTCGTTTGTTGCCCAAATGTGGTTGCCGACGTGGTGCATTTCCGTTTTGGCGAGTGGGCATTCTTGTTGATGTGCCATTCGTTGGCAGAGTCGTTTGGAGACCAACGGAAATTCTTTGTTGATTTCGACGAACTTATCGCCGACGATGTTTGTGTAATAATTTTCCGTCGTCGTTTTGATGAAGCAGTGCCATGCCGTTGCGATTGGTTCCGGTCGATGGATCTTGGTGTACAGCGTGATTGTCAGTGGTGTCCATTGCGCGGTGAGTGCGGGTGGTGGTCGGCAGAATGGTGAGTTTTCCGGGCCCTTCAGTTCCCAGAGTGTGCTGCCGTGGTTGGAACACCAAAAGACATCGCGTCCTTCTTCGGTGGTGATTGGGCTTTTGGGCCAGCGGATCAACTTGATTCTTGGGCGTGGCTGTTGTTGTGGACGTGATCTGTACACTGTAGTTGTTCGGTAGTCCATGGTCCGTGACATTGGTGTCGTCGTGGTTGTCCAGGCATTGGGCCATGTGGTTGCTTTGGTTGACCAAATTGTTGAGCGTGTTTTGGTTATGGTCGCCGTTGTGCGTGGTGGATTTGTAGTCGTTGTGCGTGTTGGATTTGTAGTCGTTGTCCACGGTGGATTTGTTGGTGCCGGTGGAGTCGTTTGCGGCGGATTTTTGTTGTTCGTTTTCCATCGTGATTGGCCGAAACTTCACTTGCTTGTGTGCCGGTTGATTGTAAAGTTCGCCAAATCGGTCACAGGAGTTACGCCAGACATTGATGACCTCGTTCAAATGCTGGTCTCGTGCGATTTGTCGTCCGTTGTCTGCAACTTGTTGTTGGTAGAACATTTGCGCCACTTCTTCCACTGTTGTGTCTGACTGAATGTAGCCTTCGTGTGCCGCCCAAATCTCTTCGGCTGGCAAGTTCATGTTGCGTGTTAACCAGTTAAAGAGCAATGCCTCGAAGAAATTGTTGGCACGGAAGTTTTGGAATTCTTCCATTTGAAATCGGTTGCCCGCTGTGGAACCGTAAGTCGCTGTTTTGGCGCAAGTTGTGTGCGTGTTGTCGCATGGCTCGAACAGGTTGAATTGGCTGTGTGTGTTCGGTTTGGAGTCGGCCATGCGGTATTCTTCGAGTTTTGGCGATTGTGGTCGTTGTGGTTTTGTTGGGTGCTTCGTTTGTTCCGTATTTGTTGCCGGTGCCGTTGTGTCGTTGATTGTTATGATCTCCAGCTGTTCTTCGGTTGGTACTGCTTGGAGAAAGATCACATCTTCTGGCACCATGTGTGAGTAGTATCTGCCTTCCACGAAGCGGAACTCGGCAAATGGTCGTTTTCCTCCATACATTCGCGAGACGCTGAGTTGTAGGCGATCGGATTTGTGATGAATCATCCATCGCCCTTGATCTTCCAGTTCATGGAGCTCTCGGAGAACACGTCCTCTTTGCCATGCTGACGTCCAATTCTCCGGTCCGTAAATACGTTGAACGTAGCTGAGCAGCGTTTCGTTTTCCTCTGGCCATTCGTCTCTTGACCGTTGCCGTTTTTCTTGCATGTCGATTGTCTTTTTTCTGCCGATGCGATGTCGTTCCAGCTCTTTGTCCTCTTTGTCCTTTGTTGATTGCTGCTTTGATTTCGTTGGTTGATCCGTTTCTTCCGGTTGTTTCTCTGTTGGATCCGGCTGATCCATCAGATCGTAGTCAAATTGTCGTGCCAATTCTTGCCAAGCCTTACTGCGTGTTTGTTGATTGATGGCACGCTGTTCGTCATTTTGTTGTCTTTCGATTTGTTGGCGTTTGGTTTCTCGTTGTTGCTCTTCTGTTGTTGAATGTGGCACTTCTTGAATTTCTTTTTGCTGCCGCTTTTTCGGTTGAAGATGTCGATTTGCTTCTTGTTGACTTTTCCTCACCATTCGTTGTTCGTGCTCGATCTGTTCATGACGTGGTGCCTTCTGCACTTCTCGGCTTTCCTCGATGGCCTTTGTGGTGGCCTTGCTGCTTCCTTGTTGGTCCGAGATGGCTTGAAATAACTTGCGTAAGCCTGAGTCTTGTAGTTGCTTGCGGCGTTTGTGTTGTCCTTGCAATGGACTTTGCTGCTGGCCGATGGGTCGTAACAGTGCTGAGCGTCGTTTCGGAATTTTGAACTTCTTCTTTGGTCGTGGTTGTTGACTTTCGTCGTCGCTGCCGGCAAGAGAAACTGAATCGTCCATGACTGATGCGATGAAGCTGTGCACTGCTTGAATTGGTTGCTCTGGAATATCAACGATTGGTGGCTTTTCCACTTCTTTGAATTCATCTCCGGGTCGGTAGATGACGTTGGATTCTGGCCATTTGTCTGCTTTTGAAAGCCAAATCGGGCCAAAGCGCCAAAGCAGTGATGTTCGAAGGCATTGGGGATCTGCGCCTCTGGATGCCATATCCGCCGGGTTTGAGTCGGTTCTGACGTGTCTGACTTGAAAATTCGCTTCTCGGATTTTTTGTAATCGATTTGCCACAAATCGATCTTGGCGCTTGTTTTCTCGAAGTCGTTCGACTGAGCATTGACTGTCTGTCCACATGATGACTTGATGATCGGCGAATTTGATTTGGGCTTGGATGAATTTGACTGCTTTGACTCCGAGAGTCAGTGCTTGAAGTTCCAGCTTTGGGATTGTACCGTCGTGTGCTGCCACTTTGATTGGTTTGACAAGGCTTTTCGCGTAGATGAGGTTACATTCATCCTTCATGATCGTCGTTTTTGCTTTTTGGTACACGGCAATTCTCATGCCGTATTTGCTGGCGTCGCAGAAGCAGTGGAATTCCACTGAGTCGATGTCTTTGATGTGCCGTGGAAATTCGATTGTGATTGCTTCGCCTCTGTCGAGCCACTGTGCCATCAATTTGAGCCAGTCCTTGTTGATGTTTGCTGGCAATTCGTCGTCCCATTTTGGGTTCAAGTTTTGCACTTCTTGAAGAATGAGCTTGGCTGGCAGTAGTACGGGTGATATGAGTCCGAGCGGGTCATAGACTTTGGCAATTTGCGACAGAATTGTCCGTTTTGTGATTTTTCCTTCGAAGATTGGCAATTTGAAGATGAGCCGATTGTGTTTTGGTTTCCATCGAATGCCGAGTACTTTGTTGTCTTCGAGGTCCTTTGCCAAGTCGTCTGGTTGCAGCTTTTTTAGCTCTTCGATGTTGCTTCCGTAGAATTCTCGGAGTTTCATGCCCGCTGCTTCGAAGATTGTCTTGGCTTGCGTCACCAAATCTTGAAGCTTTTCCGTTGGCTTGGCGTCGAACATGATGTTGTCGACGTACAGATTCTCTTCGATCCGCCTTGCTAGGTCGGAGTCGAATAGCGCGAGGTGTTCTCGTAATGTGGCATTGAGCAGGAATGGTGACACCGTCAAACCGAAACTGACACGGCAGAATCGGTAGATGCGCAATTCGGAGTGGCTGATTGGATTGAGCTCTGCTGTCTCGGGATTGTTGAGCCAAATGAATCTGCAGGCATCTCTGTCCGCGTGTCGAATGCCAAGTTGCAGAAATGCCTTTTCGATGTCGGCGAGGATCACATGTTCCATGCGTCTGAAGCGCAGGAGGATGCCGGTGAGATCCTTCAGCAGTTGTGGTCCTGTGTACAAGCAGTCGTTCAAGGATGGTGCTGATGGACAATTCTTTGGCTTTGCTGACGCATCCATGACGATTCGGATTTTGGTTGTTGCTTTATCCGCTCTGATGACTGCTCTGTGTGGCAGAAAATGCACAGGCCATGCACTTGATGGAGACTCGGGTGGACCGATGTATTCGATGACTGAGTTTTGAACTTGTTCGTCCAAAATTGCCTGATATTTGTCAATCAGGTTGAGGCTGCGCAGTCTTTTGATCAATGAGACGAGCCTGGCTTTGGCTTGATGGATGTTGCTTGGAAGAGCATCAACTCGGTCGTTCCAGGGCAAAGCGACTTGGTATCGGTTGTTGACGAACGTGAGGTTCTTTTTGAAGTGGATCATCACATGATCCTGATCGATTGGCGTTGATGTGTCGTCCATGCCAATCAGATTTAATCCGAAGAAGTTGTTGAGTTGTTCGTCCTTTTTGAAATCATCTTCGGTTGTGAAGACTTCCGTCTCTTCTTTGGTTGATTCGAACGTGACTGATTGATTGGCTTCTTCTTGTTCAGTGCCGTGGATTGACATGACAAATGTCACGTTTGGCGTTTGATGCATTTCGATGCGTCCTGATCCACTGAGGATTTTGCCGATTTTGGATCGGCACAGTGTGAAACCGCTTGGCAACTTTCGATTGGTTGAACCTGCAGTTCGTGCCAGACATCAATTCCGAGCATGATGTCAGGTTGTCGTTGTTCATGCGGAGGATTGTGCTTTTGTTGCCTCAACTCTGTCTTGTCCAGCTCTGACAGTTGAATCATTGGCATGTCGTTGACCAAGAATTTCATGGCGTTGAGGTTGAAGATGAGTTTTTCCCCGCTCGTGCAGAGAAATCCGAGCTTGACCAGGTCGCTGATGTATCTTTTTGGTTCGCGTTCTCCGAAACTGGTCAAGTGGCATTCTTCGGTGTGGACCACCGGAAGATCCAGTAGCTGTGCTGCCTTTGCTGAAATGAATGATCTGTGGCTGCCTGGATCGATGAAAATTGCCGCAGTCATGCTGAGATGCGGTTGTGCTGGATTGAAGACCGTTGAAGTTGCGGTCATGAGGAGTGCGCGAGTGTCGCTTCCGTTTACGGCATTGCACATTTGCGATGTCGATGCCGTTGGTTCGTTGCTTCCGTCTTGAGTTGTGATTGACATATTTTGTTGTGTTTGCCCCAACATTGCTGCTGTGATTTGGTTCGGTGGTTTTTCGTCTGCATAACATAATGCCGTTGGATGAGGTTGTTTGCATTTGAAGCATTTCTTCGGTTGCGGGCAGTTGCTTGCTTGATGATTGCTTTTGAGGCATTTGAAGCATAATGCCTTTGTGCGTAGTACTTCTCTTCGCTGTTGAATTGTACTGTATTTCCGGCATTCTTCATTCCAGTGATCGTTGTCACAGAAGATGCATGGACTTGGTGGCTTGCGTTGATTGAATGTCGCATTGGCATGTTGAGTTGGAAATTGCCTTTGATTGTTGATCGCATTGGTACGTTGAGTTGGAAATTGTCGTTGATTGTTGGTCGCATTGGCACGTTGAGTTGGAAATTGCCTTTGATTGTTGAAAGTGCGCAAGTTTCTTTGTTGCGGTTGTGGTGCGCGAGGCCTTTGTTGCTGTGGCCTGTGTTGAGGCTGTCGATTGATCAGCCTTTTGTGATTGTCATCCACCGCTGAGGTGATGAATGTGCGTTCCCGTTGCTGTGGGATTGGTGCGCGGTCTCGGAATTTTGATGCCGAGAAATTGGGCCTTTGAGGTTGTGATCGTTGTTGCGGATGCTGCTGCGAGTGTCCGTACTCGCCCATGACTTCTTGAATTTGGGTTTCTTTTCGAACAGCTTCGTTGAGTACGTCTCGGAACTTTGTCGTGTTCCAGCGTGCTGGGTCTTCTCCCTTTTTGGTGAGGATTGTGCGCAAAAATCCGGGAGTGAGCTTCTTTTCAAGCATGAGGAAGGTTGGCGGACCTTCAATGTCTTCTCCTGTATTGTTGAGTTCGCGTGTGAGTCGTTCGAGTTGCAGGAGGAATTCTTTGGTGTCGCGCAGGTTTTTGCAGGGCTTGAGGTTTGCCAATTCGAAGTGAAGTGCCCTGATGTGTTCGTCCGGTGCGCCGTATGTGTCCTTCAGCAATTGGAGGGCCGTGTCGTAATTGTTGTCCTCCAGTCGAAAGCCGGCCACGAGTTCTCGGGCCTCTCCTCCGAGCAGGTTGCGCAGGAGATTGAACTTCTCCGCTTTGCTGAGTGCGTGTGTGCCGATTGCTGATTTGAACGATTCGTAGAACTCCGGCCATTTGCGTTTGTTGCCGAAGAACTTGTCCAGCTGGATTGGCTGGAATTGGTAGAACGGAGGAGTGAAGGACGGCGTCTTATTTGGTTGTTGCTGCGAGGTGTGTTGCATTGCGTTTGCATGAGCTGCTTGAGCGTCCCGCTCTTCTTTGTCCGCCTTGCTGCGGTAGAGTCGGGATTGAACTGTGAGTGTGCTTATGAGGTCGCGCAAGTCGCGCAGCTTCAGTGCTGCTTCGTCGACTTTGTCTGTTGTTCGCTCCTTTTTCTCGAACTTGTTGAAATCTGCTTCTGCTGGATCGCGTTCCGTTGCAGGCAGTTTGCGCAGTAAATCCGCCCATGCTGTGAGCGATTCTCGTACGTCGTCGAGGAAGATGTCCATTGTTTTTGCTTCTTTTTGGACCTTCTCCAGTTGAGCCTCGAAATTGAATGCGTTTTCGAGGTTTGATGCCGCTTGATCGGCTTGGATGTTCAGCTCCGCCGCAGTTCGGGTTCGGGAGAGAACTTTGAGAGCAGCGCTGAGTTTCTGTTGAATTGGTGCGGCCATTGTTTGCTCTGTTGCTGTAGCTGTGCTTGTTGCTATTGACTGCTTGCTGTGCTTTGTTTGTTGCTTGATGCTTGCTGTGCTTTGCCTTCGCTTGTTGCTTGTTGCTTACTGATTGATTGGCTGCTCTGGTTGTACTGCTGACACGGAGATCAAGCAGTACACTTGTGTTGTTCCGACCGTTTGACTTGTCCGCGTCGGGTTGGAGTAACTGCTGCCACGGAGAGCGAGCAGTTCACGCCAACTGTCCTTCCTTTGCTTGGCAAGGACCGGTACTGTTGCCACGGAGAGCGAGCAGTACTTTGCTTGATTACTGGCGGCACGGAGACCAACCAGTAATTGCCCCTATTACTGATGGCACGGAGACCGATCAGTAATATTACCGATTACTGGCGGCACGGAGACCGACCAGTAATTTGACCAATTACTGCTGGCACGGAGACCGAGCAGTAATTTGACTTAGGAAATACTGATGGCACGGAGACCGATCAGTATTTCCCCGAACTCCCACTTTTGCTTCCCCCCTCCTTGTTGTGTCCAAGTTTTGCCACGGAGAGCGAAAACTTGGAACACCGAGTGAATTTTTCCAAATTCACCACACCTTTTCCGTTGAGTGCACCGCCGCGGCTTGTCGCGCACTTGTTGCTGTTTGTCGTTGCTTGGTTGTCCCTGCCCAGGTCGCCACTTGTCGTACTCCTTGTTTGTGTGCGGGTGTGGGCGCGGTGGAGTCCGACAATTGCCTGCACTTGGGTGCAGGACTTTGACAAGTTGGAGGGAGAGCACAAAGGGGCCGGGGGCGATCGAGACGGGACTACGGTCGGATTGGGGCCGCACAGAAAGAAAGCACAGAAAATTACCACCAAATTTTATCTCAAACTTGGGTAATTAAACCGAAATGGGTGAGCAATGGGGGAGGACAATTGAGGGGGGCAAAAATCGGCCAAATGGGCCACAAAGTGAAAAATGTGAACAATTTGGCCCTATTAGCCCATCACAAAAAATTGCATTGAAATTGGTCAAAATGGGGAAATTGGGAGAGCAAGGAGTTGGAGCAGTACAACAACGGAAATGTGTGAGGGGGCGCAATCAATGCATGGAAATGTGCTCTATCCATCCACTGTTATCTCTTACCTTTTCTCTCTCTCTCTCTCCCAGATATTTTTACCACTCTCTCTTCTCTCTCCCTCCCGCTTCTCTTAACACAAGCATATCCAACACGCATGCGGCGGTGCCCTCCCTTCCCTTTCACACATGGATATTAATTCCATCCCCTCCTTCACCATCAATGATCACCCCTTCGATCAGTTCGCGCACCCCCCCCCCTAAAAGTTTTAAAAAATTTCACAAAAAGTCTCCCCCACAATGCGGGAATTTTCCCGCAAAACTGACCACATAGGCTTCACCCCCCCCTAATTACCACACAATTAGTTACCCCCCCCATAGGATTAGGCTATTCCCGCACTCATTAATCACCGCGGCGAGATCAAAGAAACCCATCAATCATGCCGATGAGACGCATGCTGGCTAGTAACTACTTTAAAATTATTTTATGATTAATGCCTCACTTTTCATAGATTCTATTGATAAATTCATTATTATTGGTATTTTAAACTTTCTGATTTTAATTTAGTTCGAGAACTATGTTTTATTCTTTCCCGAAGGATTTATTTTAATTATTTTCAAATTCTTGTCATGAGCCGATCCGTGCATGAAGTTTTTATGGTTGAAAATTTGAATTTACCTGGTCCTTCGTTTTTAAAAATTACTTTGTAACGAGAAATAGAGTTAATAATAATAGAACCAGATCAAATGTTCATCAGGCCCCGCATTTAATCTGCAGTATTTATTGTGTCATTCTGATACACGATATGATTTTTAAAAATCATTTAGAATTTATTTTTGCTATGGAAACCTTTTATAGTGAATAAAAATATAGAAATAATTTTGTTTTTAATTATATCTTCGACAACAGATTCAGCCATATCAATTAATTTTCTAAAATGATTTAAGGCTTTGTCGTGAATTTTAGAAAAGAGTAAAAAATTTGAATTTACCTGGTCCTTCGTTTTTAAAAATTACTTTGTAACGAGAAATAGAGTTAATAATAATATGAACCAGATCAAATGTTCATCAGGCCCTGCATTTAATCTGCAGTTTTTATTGTGTCATTCTGATACACGATATTATTTTTAAAAATCATTAAGAATTTATTTTTGCTATGGAAACCTTTTATAGTGAATAAAAATATAGAAATAATTTTGTTTTTAATTCTATCTTCGACAACAGATTCAGCCATATCAATTAATTTTCTAAATGATTTAAGGCTTTGTCGTGAATTTTAGAAAAGAGTAAAAAATTTGAATTTACCTGGTCCTTCGTTTTTAAAAATTACTTTGTAACGAGAAATAGAGTTAATAATAATATGAACCAGATCAAATGTTCATCAGGCCCCGCATTTAATCTGCAGTATTTATTGTGTCATTCTGATACACGATATGATTTTTAAAAATCATTTAGAATTTATTTTTGCTATGGAAACCTTTTATAGTGAATAAAAATATAGAAATAATTTTGTTTTTAATTCTATCTTCGACAACAGATTCAGCCATATCAATTAATTTTCTAAAATGATTTAAGGCTTTGTCGTGAATTTTAGAAAAGAGTAAAAAATTTGAATTTACCTGGTCCTTCGTTTTTAAAAATTACTTTGTAACGAGAAATAGAGTTAATAATAATATGAACCAGATCAAATGTTCATCAGGCCCCGCATTTAATCTCCAGTATTTATTGTGTCATTCTGATACACGATATGATTTTTAAAAATCATTTAGAATTTATTTTTGCTATGGAAACCTTTTATAGTGAATAAAAATATAGAAATAATTTTGTTTTTAATTCTATCTTCGACAACAGATTCAGCCATATCAATTAATTTTCTAAAATGATTTAAGGCTTTGTCGTGAATTTTAGAAAAGAGTAAAAAATTTGAATTTACCTGGTCCTTCGTTTTTAAAAATTACTTTGTAACGAGAAATAGAGTTAATAATAATATGAACCAGAATATATTATCAATGCACCTTGCAGTATTCATACAGTATGTTTTTGATTAAAATTTAAGCATATTGTAGAAATTTATAAATTAGAAATAGTAAATATTTTGACGGAATTTCCCGACATGATCTCTAGCCAGAAATAATTTTGTTTTTAATTCTATCTTCGACAACAGATTCAGCCATATCAATTAATTTTCTAAAATGATTTAAGGCTTTGTCGTGAATTTTAGAAAAGAGTAAAAAATTTGAATTTACCTGGTCCTTCGTTTTTAAAAATTACTTTGTAACGAGAAATAGAGTTAATAATAATATGAACCAGATCAAATGTTCATCAGGCCCCGCATTTAATCTGCAGTATTTATTGTGTCATTCTGATACACGATATTATTTTTAAAATCATTTAGAATTTATTTTTGCTATGGAAACCTTTTATAGTGAATAAAAATATTGAAATAATTTTGTTTTTAATTCTATCTTCGACAACAGATTCAGCCATATCAATTAATTTTCTAAAATGATTTAAGACTTTGTCGTGAATTTTAGAAAAGAGTAAAAAATTTGAATTTACCTGGTCCTTCGTTTTTAAAAATTACTTTGTAACGAGAAATAGAGTTAATAATAATATGAACCAGATCAAATGTTCATCAGGCCCCGCATTTAATCTGCAGTATTTATTGTGTCATTCTGATACACGATATGATTTTTAAAAATCATTTAGAATTTATTTTTGCTATGGAAACCTTTTATAGTGAATAAAAATATTGAAATAATTTTTTTTTAATTCTATCTTCGACAACAGATTCAGCCATATCAATTAATTTTCTAAAATGATTTAAGACTTTGTCGTGAATTTTAGAAAAGAGTAAAAAATTTGAATTTACCTGGTCCTTCGTTTTTAAAAATTACTTTGTAACGAGAAATAGAGTTAATAATAATATGAACCAGATCAAATGTTCATCAGGCCCCGCATTTAATCTGCAGTATTTATTGTGTCATTCATTTTATAAAAATTTTTCAAGAAAATCAACACATTGAATTTAAATTTGGAGGTCCTTTTATAGTGAATAAAAATATTGAAATAATTTTGTTTTTAATTCTATCTTCGACAACAGATTCAGCCATCTATAAATTTATTGCTCATTTTGTGGGTGCTAGGTCGATCCACAAAAAAACTCAGTGTGGGCGATCCACAAACTGGTCCTTCGTTTTTAAAAATTACTTTGTAACGAGAAATAGAGTTAATAATAATATGAACCAGATCAAATGTTCATCAGGCCCTGCATTTAATCTGCAGTTTTTATTGTGTCATTCTGATACACGATATTATTTTTAAAATCATTTAGAATTTATTTTTGCTATGGAAACCTTTTATAGTGAATAAATATATAGAAATAATTTTGTTTTTATTTCTATCTTCGACAACAGATTCAGCCATATCAATTAATTTTCTAAAATGATTTAAGACTTTGTCGTGAATTTTAGAAAAGAGTAAAAAATTTGAATTTACCTGGTCCTTCGTTTTTAAAAATTACTTTGTAACGAGAAATAGAGTTAATAATAATATGAACCAGATCAAATGTTCATCAGGCCCTGCATTTAATCTGCAGTTTTTATTGTGTCATTCTGATACACGATATTATTTTTAAAAATCATTAAGAATTTATTTTTGCTATGGAAACCTTTTATAGTGAATAAAAATATAGAAATAATTTTGTTTTTAATTCTATCTTCGACAACAGATTCAGCCATATCAATTAATTTTCTAAAATGATTTAAGGCTTTGTCGTGAATTTTAGAAAAGAGTAAAAAAATTGATAAAGAACGCACCTGAATTTAAAAAGTAAATTAATTGGATTAAGTTTTGAAAAATAAAATTAATTAAAAAGCAAAAACCCAAGAAATATTTTAAAATTTTGGCTCGATAATATTTTTTTTCTTGAATTCTCAGTAAAATTTTTTTTATTTATTTTTAAATAATTTTCTCATGATACATGCTCGATTTTGTTTTCGTGAATTTTCGTGGTTATAATTGATAGATAATAGCTAAAATTGCATTTTTTTATATATTATTATCTTTTCGCGGCGTACTGTGCGTTAATTAAATAAAGTTTTTCAATAATATTAAATATTTATTATTATATTCAATTTCTAATATATTTTATAAAGCTGCCAAATTAATTAACAAGAAAGTAAAATTTTTGATATTATTTTTATTCTCAATCTTAGTTTATCTGAAAATTTTGGGTTAGTTTTATTTTTATATTGCATTTATTATGTTTTAACTGAATAATTGGAAATATTTCTATTTGCGTTGGATTTTTTTTAAATGTAATATTTTTCCCAGCTAATGCCTTGACTAACTGTCTTATGTAATTGATGTAATGTATAGTTTTAATTACTTTTGTTTTTTACGTAGTAAAGTAGCATTTATGAAGTTAATAAAATTCTTCGTATAAATAATTGTTTTACAAAATTTCTTTTTTTAATTCTCACGGGTGGAGCCAATATATCGAATCTGTTTATTCCGGAAAAACCTCAAAACAGGTTACTTTGTGAGTAATTTATATTATATATTAAAACATGTAATAATTTAGCAGCACTTTTTTTCATAAATTAACATGATATTTTGAGATTTATTTGTACCTAAAGAATTTACATATTGATAATTTTTACTTATTATGATTCTTGTTATGAAATTTTTTTAAACTTTTATTTGATTCTATTTAATTCTTAAATTATTCATTTGCTGTCATGTGTATATAGCTAAAATTATTTATACGCTCTTTTTGCTAATACATTAATTTATTTTTTAACTTTTTATTAATTTTATTAAGGACACATCTTTTAAAATTTTTAAATTATAATTATGTTGAAAACATAAAAAATATAAACTAATAAAATTTTTCAAAAGATGATCAAGTACATTCATGCCAATATTATTTAGTTATAATTTTCTTTCTTTGGACCAATCATGAAAGGTTGTAGTATATAAACCAGTAGAATGTATTCCTTTTTTATTTAATTACTTTTTAAAAAAGTTATAGAAAATTTCTTTTGAACAAGCAAAATATTTTTTCATTCGAACTATAGTACGTTTTTGAAATAATAAGCATTTTACCTTAGAAAATCCTATTTTTTTATTTAAATTTTTTCTTAAAAAATAAACAGATTTATTTTTATTATTTTGTAGTTTTAAAATGTACTTGACATTGTTGCTTGACGTTAGTCAAAACCATCATAATGGAGTTAGTCAAAAAATTTATCTATGCTCAAAAGCAACTAAATTTATAATTCTTGATGATATTAGATAGGCCTAAGTGTTTTCTATTAGCCTACAAAATTTCAAAAAGTTTCGTTAAGGTTCAAGAAAATTATGACTAAAAATGTTCAAAAAATTAGTTTTTTGAGCTTCAAAGGTCATAAACCTGCATTCAAGAATATGAGTAAATACTTAGAAAAATAAATCTACAGCATAATTTTGTTCAAATGCAATAAATTTAATGAAGTTAAAATAATAAAACTATTTAAAGATATGAACCTAATGTGATTATTATAATTATATTCTTAAAGAGTTAAAACTTTATTGAAAAAGTGATGTATCCCGTGGACCAAAAATCTTTAATTAAAAAAAAAATTCTATTGAAAATATTTATAAATGAGCATTTCATCTTGAAAAATCTCAAATTAAAATATTTAAAACATTAAAAACTGCCAGATGAACGCTTTAATTAAAAATCTTATCAAAATCAAATAAAAATGTTAAAATAATAATGCACTTAATAATTGATAATAATCTTATCAAAAAAACACAATATTAAATAAAATCAACGTGACGAATTTACATTTGTAGTAAATTAGAGATAAAACAAAAAGTTTACAAATTAATCAATTGAATACGAATTAGTTAAGCCGTTTGTAGCACAAAGTCTAACTCATTAAAAATAAATAAAAATTCATAACAAAAATACCGATTTTCAGAAAATAAAAAGAAACACAATAAAGCATTGTGAGCATATTTACGTTTAATGGATTAATAAAAAATTCATTTAAATAAATATGAAGAACAAAAAAATCACATAATTACAAAAATAGATTTTCGAAAGCTGAAAAATACTCAAAAGAAAATTATTCAAAATAGTATTAAGTACATACGTGAAAAGTAAATAAATTTTGCATCCAGACATGAACGATATTGCTAACCACGATGATCATTCATGAATTAAATAATTAGAAATAATAGAATAATAATTATTAAACCAAAGAAGGAAGATCAAAAAAACAAAAAAATTTTAAATAAAATTTTAAAAAATAAAAAGAAAAACTAGAAAAGAATAAAGTCAGATTTAAATTTTCTAAAAATTAATCAATAATGGATCTAAAGCAATTAATAACATGTGAGAAAAGATTAATAATATTCTTTATATGCCCAAAAATGGTGACCCTTCTCGGAATTTAGAGAATGTTAAATTTAAAGAAAATGTTAACTATGCAAATTAGAAAACCATGACTACAGTAATCAAACCCATTTCATTTAATGTCGATTTTTTACATAAATAATTTTTTAATTGTAAGTTTGAGTTTATTTTGCTTTATTTCAAATTTCATTTTCAGTATTAAATAATTCACTCAAAATTATTTCATAAATTTTTTTATGTGAATAATTTAATATGAAAACTGGTTATTGCGTCTGCAAAACAATACGGAAAAAATTAAATTGATCATGAACATTGCGAGGAATAAAAAATAAAAGATAAACATTAATTGGAATGCTCCATCTAATTTTACACAACTAAATTAAAAAAAGAAAATGATAAATTATCAATTTTATAAAAATAATATAATGACATAAATTAAATTAACAAAAATGATATGTTCTTTTATTTAAAAAATATTTTCGACAAAACTTCAAACGACAATTCGACCAGGGTCAACCAAAAAATACTCATTTATTATTTTAATAAATATTATTGATACCTAAAATAACCTCATTTTTAATTATGGCAATTAACTAATATTTATTGTCCGAAGCATCCTAACGCATTATTTCTCAGACCAATGCGAAAAAGACAAATAATTCAAGACGGCAAATTAGGAGGTTTAATATATCCCATATTCAAATTCGTTTCTGATTTGATCCAGAAATTGTTTTTGTCAATTTTTTATAGTCTTGACCCGTTTATCAAGAGGATAATCCATTAATTAACTCATTACTGCATAATAGTGGGTAAATTTTTATTTCTAAGACTAAATATAATTACTATTTTTATGTGATCAGAAGAATTCGAAATTTATTTTATTTTACTTTTTGACAATATTTTGGTCAATTTGTAAAAAATATATATTTTTTTAAATCAGTAATTTACGATTTTTAAGTAAACAAAAATAGCTTTGAATATATTTGACGGTTTTTTCAAATTAAAAAGCTCGCTGTAATTTTATATAAGGGATTGACTTTTTTAACTAAATTTCTAAAGGGGGTTGGGGAGAATGCTTGAACCACAATTTTCATCATTTGCAATTTCTAATCCCTCACTTTTGGATTATCATTTTACATATTTTCCAAAAAAAAAAAATAATTATTTTCCATTTTTAATCAATAGAGTAAAAAAGAAAAACAAATTATTTAATAAAAAAATCCTTTTAATTAAATGGTCAATAGGGAAGAATATATCATATTTTTCCCCTTTATCAAATCAATTTTTTGACGGAGATCAGTGAAAGAGTTGTGATTTTTTCACATGAATAAAAGACTCTCTTATGGACTTAATTAAGAATGTGGATTTATTTAGGAAAAAAAACCTTATATAATTCATATTTTGGATTATAATCACAGAAAATGAAATTTTTATTATTATTCTTTTTATTTTTAATAGCCCTAATTATTTCAATCAAAACAGAAAACAAAAAACTACAACAAAAGTCATTTGATGAAATATTTGCAGAAAAATGGGAAGAAAAAGTGCAAAGTGAACAGAAGAAACGGGAAATCATTAGAAAATACTTTCAAATAAAGAATAAAATTAAACAAAAAGGAAGAAAATACTCAGCAAAATAATGGAGTAAATAAATTCAAAAATAGCAAAAACATTGGGCACAAATCAAAATTATATTTATAAATGGATTAAACGATTAGGGCTTAAACAACAAAAATGTCACAAATCTAAAACAGATGAAGACAAAATTTAAATTATTAAAAAATTCACTGGAATGACTAATGAATTTAAACAAAACAGAAAATATTCAAGCGATGAATGGAAACAAAATTATGCAGAAATTTGTAAGAAAATTGGATTTAGTAATTACATAATTAATAAATGGAAGAAACAATTTGGAATTCGGTGTAAAAGAATAACAGAGAAAGAAAAAATGGAAAAAATGAGGAAATTGCTGAAATGATAAACACTTCAGCGAAGAATATTTGCAGCAAATGTTTGTTTTTTTTCTATTTTTGCATTCTATTTATTTTAATATTGATCATCTATATCAATAATATTTCTTTTTTCAATATTTAATTGGGGGGAATAATCAATCATTATTTTGATTTAGGCAGTTCAAAAATTATTTTTAAAGTTTTTCATTTTGGAATTAATATTTAAATGAATTTTCAAAACTTAATCACTATATGTTATTTTAAAGATTCTAATTATGTTTCGTGTCTATAATTTAATTTTTTTGCTAAATTTAATTAAAAATAATTTATATTTGGGTATTTATTATCAGTTTAAAACCACTCATTTTTAATTATAATTATATTATAAAGCATGTTTTTTTTCATGAGGAAATGAATTCTAACTGCTTGGTGAAAATAAATTCTATATTGAGCAAATAGTCTACCAAAATTGCGAAATTCTTCAGTTTCTATTATTACTTGAAAAATCAGAATAAAATTTGATTAAATCATTCATTAAAAAGGAGCAAATTTTATTATGCAAAATAAACAATGAAAATTATATTATAATGAAAATGCTAAGTTAATTATTCAATTTGCAAACCTGACAACAACGGTGGATCTTCGTGAAGCCTCGTCAATTGTATAAAATAAATTATATATTGTAACAGACTCAAAAAATGGAAGTGAAGATTTCATAAAATGAGAATAAACAATATTTACACTATAAAAACAGTTTATGCTTAAAAGAATAAAATTATGATATTTGATATTATTTTTACTTCAAAATCAAAAATTTTAACTAATAAAGTAAAAAATAAAATTTAATGGTTTATCTATGAAAATTTAATACGATTTTTTTATTTGAAAATTATTTTAATATTTCTTTAATTTCACATTAATTTCAGCATTTAATGGTATAAATCAAGAATTTATTATTGTAGCGAATCAATCATTAGGTATATGAAAAAAAACAAATTAGAATTAGATTTAATTATAAAGGATTTAAAAATAAAATTAAAAAAAAAGAAATTATTAAAATATATTTTAATAAAAAATTTAAGAGAGAACTTAAATCAAACGAAAATTTGCTAATAAAATAAAGAAAATTAGCACGATATAAAAATTAAATTCTGCTATGATAACTATCAACAATATAATTTAAAAAAATTGAAAAAAGCATTTGGGAATATTATAAAAGCTAATAAAAATGCAGAAGTATGGATAAAATATTCCAATGAATCTTTTTCAGACATTTTGTGTTTCATTTTGCACTTATAAATTTAATTCGTGAACTTTTGGCTTTGATACAATTCAAATTTTAAATTCAATTAAAATTTTGAATTTTAATGAATTCATTTTAGAAATTAAATTTATTTACTATTGGTATAACTTTTAGGTTGATTTGTTTTAAGTAATATCAATGAATTTTAATGCGATTTAAATAATTTCGTAAAATCAATAAAATATTTTATCATAACACACTAGATAACTCATTTAAAACACAATTAAAGTCCTTATTAAATTCAATTTATTAAAATATTTCATTTAAAATTTATTTCTTTTTGACAATATTTTTAATAAAAATAGATACTTCTTCAGAATATTAGATTTTTTAATGAGTATTTAATTTCAGGGCATGATTTTTATATAAATTTTGCTATCGAGAAATATTTTTCCCAGCAGTTGTGTATAAATTATTGTATAATGAATGCATTAAACTAGCGGGTGCGTGGTTTTTTTATATTTTGTTTAAAAATTTCTTCAGGTATTTAATTCCAACCCAATAATTTATTTATTTTTATATCCAATAGTGTCCAATTTTCTGGTATCCAATTTTCCGGTGCCCAATTTCTGGTGCCCAATTTTCCGGTGCCCAATTTTCTGGTGTTCAATTTACCGGTTCACATCTTTTCATGTGGAAAAAGCCAACTCGTACTGCCCAAACTCGTAATGTTTTTAAGTTATGACGATTTTTTTTTGTCTGAAACAGTAAGAGTTGGGGCAGAACGAGTTGGCATAGTACGAGTTAGGCTTCGTCCCTTTTCATGATGTGCTCTAACAATTGAAATTTAATTTAAAATATAAATATAAACAAAATTTACTTATGAACTTTTAATTATGTTTTATTAGATTTCTTTAATAATTTAAGCAATTTAACTTTCTATATTATTCTTTGCATGATAATAAAATAATTTGGATAAAGGAAAGAAAATTACAAAATATATCTAAACAAAAGAATAGAAAAATCAAATATTTTTGGTATTTTTGAGCATAGGCTGAAAAGGCATTCAAATGTTAAAATCTTATGCATTTATTTCTTCTACAATATAACAATAGATGAGTTCGTCTAAATTTTCCGATAATTTAATAAAGCTCTAGTTTTCAAACTTTCAGTTGTATTATAAAAAAATTGGATTATATACTTATTTTGCGAAAATTAAATGTAAAATATATTTATTAGTTTTTGTTTATTGTAAATTTTTTAAAAGTCCTTTTAACATTCCCAGTCTGTGACAGATCTAATTTATTTTTTTTTTCATTTCAAAAATTCAATCATCAAATATTATTCTTTCTCAGCAATTATTCCATAGGTGCTTTTTCTTTAATATTTTTTATACTTCATATTAATTCTGTGCAGAAAAATTCAATTAATGGTTTTATTCCAAGTTCTCATGCTTTTCGAGACCGTTTCGTAACTATTCTAGCAGGTTTATTTTCGCGTCATTTCAATTTCCAAACATTTAACAAATTTTAGTTATTTATGATAGAAACTTTTTAATAATATTTTTTTATTAACTTAAATTTCAGCTATACTTTGATTTCATAATTTATTATTATTTCTAAATAATTAGTTTTTGATTGAGATATTCTTGTGATTTATAGGGACAGAAGGGTTGTTTATTTTCACTTTAAATTTACTTTTTGTCTTTTATAGTTAAATTTTTAAACCAAGCTTAAATCATTTAATTCCAAAATATTATCAAGATGATTTTTCTTTTTATAACAATTAATTTAATAACTTTTTTATTTTATTCATTATTACAATATTTGACAGAATTATTAATCGCATAATAATTCATTCTTTCCCTAATGTCTAATAATTTTTCTTTTTGCTTTGCTGCAATTTTAAAAATTTTTAATGAATGTGTTTTTGCAAAATTTATAATAAACGAGTTGTTATTTTTGTTTTAAAGTAAAAAATTAAATTAATAATTTAAATTAATTTTGAATTATGGAATTTGAATAAACAGTGATGTTTTCAAAACTTGTGCTGTTGCATGGAAACATAGATTGAATGGTAATCAATTCTTTTTCCGGGCTAAGGCCAAGACTTACATTTTGTTGATCACACGAACAAAAAATTACAAGCTTGATTAAAAGGGTATTTTAATTATAATAAATTAAATTCTTTTTAATTTTTCATAATTTTTATTTGTGTACTTTTAAAATAAATGCTGATACTAAATAAAAATTATTTCGTTTTTTACCGCATTCATTAATTTTAACTTAATTATTTGCTATTTTATATTTTACTCACTTCTTAATTTTGATTTATTATAAAACCATTATTCGGCATTCAATTTTTTTATTTATGTTAAAAACTTATTTAATTTTATATTACATTCCAGATGAGTCGTCCAATAATTGCAATGTTAAGGCTGAAGAGTACTTTCATGGGTGAATTATTTCTTTCAATTTGTATTTAGTTAAGAATAAACAATAATACTTTATTAATTTAATTTTTATAATAAGTCTGTTTTGATGATTTTTAATTTATAGCGTTTAGAATTTATGTTTCAGAATTTGTTATGATCATAATAGTTTTCATATCTTTAGAAATTCAAAGTCTTCATTTCGTTGGGGCAAACTTTCTTCATTTATTATCTAAATGTTTTATAAATAAATTTATGTTAATATTCTTCAATTTTTTTTATCCTTCATTATGTTTTCAATCTTTTTCAAACTAAATTATTGCAATTTAAAGTTATTTTTAATAAATAAATACAATTATATTTTTATGCATTTTAAAGACATTGTTTGTGTATATTAATTTTTATTTGATTATTTGTATTTTAATAATTTTTTTAATTTTAAATAAATACTCAATATTGAAAAATATAACTTTATATTTTTTACCATTGGATATGTCCGAGTGTTTCATTTATTACTATATTATTTGTTAAAAATATATTATATTCTCTTATGGTTATTTTTCTTTAAAAATTTCTATAATTTTTTTTAACAAATATATTTTAAACTTTTGTAATATTCATTCATTCTATTATTTTTAAAAAGTTATTTCTTTTAATTTGCAATGTTTTTTATAATATGTTAGTTTTCCTATTTAAATTTTTTTGTATATCTAATGTTGGCATATTTGTTAACATAAAGAATTGTCAGTATATATTTTGATATTTAAATTTCTGTTCAAGAACATTTTTTAAACTAAAGAAATATTAGAATTTACTTTTTTTTAATGTGTTCTTGTCTATAGGTCGCGTAAATTACGTAATCATTAATTTTTATTTTATTTTATGCTATATTTCTCTATTTTATCGTGCAAAATTTTTTAAGGATATTTATAGTTATTTTAATTCAGATTATCTTTTTCTTAAATAAGTTAACATTTTTTGCAATTTAAATTTTTTATTTACAGGTATAAATCTGTCATTTGAGAACTTTAGATGAGTTAGTCTAAAAATCAGTGGTTGAAGAAATTTGAAAATTTTTTTATAAATTAAAAAAATCCAACGCGACAGGCAGATGGTTGAAGTGATATGAAAGTAAAGTTTTTGTTTTAAAGCATGAATGAAAAAATTTTTTATTTGCGTTTTTTTGAAACAAGGGTCGTCATCTAATATTAATGCATTTTATTTATTAAGGAAATGGTTTCAATTTAAATTCTTATTTAAATTCATTATTTTGGGAAGATATTTATGGATTTCAGGCCTAAGAATAATTATAATTTGTACGATAATCCAAATTAATAGTATTCTTAGGAAACATCCTTCAGAATTTAAATACAAAAGCTACCAAATTTTGTTCCTAATTTTACAAGCTTTTTTACAAATGAATTGACAACAAAATTAATTATAAATTAAGTAATGCATAATTTTTAATGATAATAATCGTAACTTTTTGTTTTTTAATGCTATAAAATAGTTTTTTTTGCTTTCGTACTAATAAATTTAAATTCTCTTACTTATTGTTTTTAAAAACGATTATTATAATGTTTAATTTCTAGACAATTAAAATTTATGTTATTAAATAAGAAACTTCAAAATTACAAAAATTATAAAGTAATGCATGCTAAAAGATGTGAATTGCATTGTTTTGTCTTCCAAATTGATTTTAATCCTTGTTTTTGGCTATTTTCTTTTCTATTTAAATAGCTTTAAAAATAGTGTATTTTTAAATACAAAATATTTGATTAACCATTTCGACTTTACGACGTCGTTTTCTATTTTTATGTACTTTGTTAAAATAAAATAAAATAAATTTATTGTTTATAGCATCACAACAAAACATACAACCATTCATTCATTCACTCTAAAAATAAATATTTGCTTGAACTTTTATATATAATATAATTAATCTTGCAATTTATCTATTCATATAATTGAACTTACTAATCGAATTTGTTAAAATTATTATCTTTAACACAAAATATATTCGTTGATAAAAGTACCTAAATTAAAAGTAAAGAGTAATATAAATAAATAAAAACAAAAATCAAAATGAAAAACAAAAACGAAAACAAAAATTGCAAAAATATTTTTTAAAGATTCATCTTTATTTAGTTTTAAATCAAAAAATGATTTCTCTTTTTCTACTTCATTTATTGTTTTTAGTTAATTTAATTTCTTATATTTGAGTTCCCATGATTGAAAATAGCTATAGAATCGAATACCTTTTTTTTAATATATTCAATTAAGAATTTTGGTGTAATAAAAATATAAATGTTTTTTTATATAGAAAAATATGAAATAATCTTTAATTTTTAATAGAATTAAATTTGTCATTAATATTCATTGAATTACTTAATATAAATTAAATATTCTAGATTTTTACTATTTATTAATGAAAATATAAAAATTATAAAATTTATATTTAAATTGATTTCAGGCAAGAATTCATAGATTTGTATATTTAAAAATTAATATATAATTGAAAATTAAAATTTTCGTTTAATTAACGCAATAATGATTTCATTAATTATCGTTTTGTATTTTTTAGATAGCTGGACATTCTAATTTTTGGTACTTTTAAATTTGTTTATTTTTCTAAAACTAATTCATAATTTTACATAGAATTAATAATAGAAATTTTTCATAATATTGATACACAACTCACTTTAAATTATTCCTGACAAATAATCAACTGGCTCGCTCCGGCGCACGAGAGTTTCACGACGACGACGCTAAGTTTTACATTCTAGTTTAATTTAACAAGACTAAAACAAACAATATTAATTTTGTTCGTAGTTAAGAAGTTTTTTAGCTGAATATAGTTAATTTTTATTTATAGAGCAAATAATTGAAACAGTATTTATTCATTTTCGAGTTTGTGTGATTTTTAAAGTTTCTTTATAATGACTACAAATTAATTTAATTTAAATAAAGTAACGATAAACTCCTATTCTATTTATTTATTTTTTAAATTAAATCCTTATCAAGAGCTTTCAATATTTT
This sequence comes from Heterodera glycines, assembly GCA_004148225.2. Lineage (NCBI taxonomy): Eukaryota > Metazoa > Nematoda > Chromadorea > Rhabditida > Heteroderidae > Heterodera > Heterodera glycines. The sequence continues at coordinate 16,757,189 of CP049705.1, read as the reverse complement.
ATTAATATTTTTCTATAGAATTTGCATCATTAAAAATAATCATTTTTGATATTTAATTTCAATGCTCATGTCGACGAGATCAATATTAGAGTGTGGCTGGCATGTCCTTATAATTAGATGTAATATAGTAAAACTTCAATAAAATGTTTTTTATTGTTTATTTAACATATTATTTTTTTACTTATAATTTATGAGATTAATTTTATTTAAAATGCTAGTGACTTTTTATTCAATCTTATTTATAATCTAACTTTGCAATAATACATTTATATTTTTCTTTAACTTTGAAGATTCTACAATTTTTCATTAAATAAATTCAAAAGAATAATTTTAAATATAATTATAATTATCTTTAAGTTCTCATTTTTATTTTGGAAATCTGTTCAAAGTTATTTTCCTGGTTAAAGCTTTTTTGTAAGAAAAACGGAATAAATATAAAAGCAAGGATTGTAATTAAATAAAATTATACAATAAATTTCACATGTATAAAAGAAATAAAATAGTATTGAAATACAAAAATACGCAAAAAATGATAAATTTGTTTAATCACGATTATTTTTTTGTTTAGTTTAAAAAAATCAATTAATGATAAGAAATCGTTGATCGTTTTATATTTCATCTTTACCATAATAATTTTTTATTTGTATATAATTTAAATTATATTAAATAATTTCAAATCCACTCACTGAGATTAATTTTTTGCATTTGTAGCTTATTTTCGACTAATTAATTGATTTTGGTTCTTTATTAGTTTCTAACATAAGAAGTGTCATTTACTACAATTATTAATTTTTAATAATAATGAATAGCGCAATAGTCTTACGCTTTTTTATGTTTAAATTGTATTTAAACTGTGTTTTTTATTAAAAAAATCGAACGAGTAATTTTTCACGAATATTTAGTTAAATTTATTAATTTTGATAAGTATTATTTTACTAAATGAAGGTAATCAAATTGACATTAGTATTTAAAAAAAAATTGCTTTTTAAAGCTAATTAACAAAAATACGATTTATTTATTTACACTAAATTATTACTTGATATAATAATTTTCTGTTTATTAATTTGAAAATATTGGTTTTTATCCTTCTTTTATTTTTAGTTTAGGTTTTTTTAAATTTTATTTTGCACGCTCTTGCAACATTCTCGCAACATTCAAAGACGCAGAGTTTTTCAGCGAGATTTGTCAATGTTGACAAAATTAAAATTAAGAAAATGCTTATAAATGATATACCATTGGATAGAGGAGGGTCGACTTGTATTGTGAATTTTTAATTTTAGCGGTGCATTTTGCCTCCTTCAAGAGTTACAGGGCCTCAAAAACGGGAATTTCATTGCCTCGGGGCACATTTCGACAGAAGTGAAGGAGCGAAAATGAGTTGCTCGGTTGGTTAAAAATGGGTTTTTGGTCCATGGGTTCAAATCCACTTGCCTGTAAAAAAATTTTTAAATTTATTTTTGGGTTTTTGGGCCGGTAATCATGGATTTTACATACATTTCGCCAAACTACGAACCCCTGATCAGAACCCAAATAAAAATCATTTTTACAAAATTTTAAAACTTAATTAAAGAAAGGAGGAAATAGTAATTTGAAAGGCCGGGATTAGTCAGAAAATGATCAAAAATATAATTAAAAATGAAATCTTTTCAGTGTAAAATTTATTTTTGTTCGGGTTACATAATTGGGCGAAATGGATGTCAAAACCATAATTACCGGCCCAAAAAACCCAAAAATAAATTAAAAAATTTTTTACAGGCAAGTGGATTTGAGACCCATGGACCAAAAACCCATTTTTAACCAACCGAGCAACAACAAGAACCTTAAACGATATGTAGCGGCACCGAATAATAAAAATAAATCTTTTATCGTGTTCACATTGTTAAAAAATTGAAAATGATGCCATCTTGCATGGATTCAACAAAAGTATGTTGGCTTATAGAAGTGAAACGGAAAAATGTTCGAATATGAGCAGAACATTAAAGACTTGGTGAATCCCGGTAACAAAATCTCAATTTAGCTAGGCAAGCACTCACAGAAGTGATTCCTTGAAAACAGGATGCATAACCTTGGCAACTTATTCGGAGATTCTGGCAATAAATTAAGAAGCAACAAAACAGAAAGAAATATTCTAAAGTGAGCAATTTTTTTCGAATGGGCTGTATTCTTCTGAACATTTTATTTTTCTTAATTTTCTTTGCTAAATTTATAACATTATTGCAAAACTAATTCACGACCCTTTTTTGATTTGAGCATAGTGACGATCAACTGTTTCGACCGTATATCGCGGAATTCATGGCGCAGAAGATCCAGGCCAGCGGGTTTGACAACAGCATCAAAGGAAATGCCTCTATGGAGGCGCAATTTGTGAGAGAATGTGATGAAATTTTCGGCATCAGTGTGGACCCCACCAAAATGGCAATCAACAAGGGAAAGCGTTCCATTGCAAAACTGTGCTTAAATAATTTATGTAAACACTTTGTTTTAATTAAGTTTTTAATTTGAAGTTTCATCGATTGATCAGCTGGATGAGAAGCACATTCTCATCACATACCTGCATAAGAAGGACTGGGTGCATGAGCACGCGTGCTCAAACATTGGTGACAAATTCTCTTCAAAATTTTTTCAGTTAATAAATTACAGTAATTTCTTTGTGGACAACTTCAGCTGCGCGGCTTGTCCTGCTTAAGGCAATGCAAAAGGTGGTCAGGACTGAGCGATGTTTTTTACGACCGAACATCAGGGAGGGCGGTCGGGTTGTCTCTATGCCTATGCAAAAGTGTTATCGACCATTTGTGGGCAAGGGAATTGTTGGTCCAAACTTCAAAGTTTTGAATTTTGGTCACACTTTGTAACAATTTTATTTCTGATAAAGCATTATTATTGATAAGAAGATGTCGTTTTTGGGTGGGAAAAAGCATAATTAGTGGGAAGGAAATACTTTTTAGAACGCGGCAATTAATGAATACACAATGGTGAATTAAAAGGAAAATTGCAAAATTAGTCAATAAAAGAAAGAATTTAAAAAATCACCAATATAATGATGAATTTTGGCTGCACTCACTACGCCCATTGTTTTCTGTCATCTCTTCATCAATGGATAGGCACAGTGTCTGAGTTGACGATGAATTTTATGATGACCCAATTTCAGTGAAAAGGCGGCCCAAACAATGTTCACTCTTGTTATTGTTGTCATCATCATCATCATCAGCAAGTTCAAGCAACTCCATCGGGTAGTGGCGGTCCTCCCCTCCTTCTCCCAAAAATCGTTCAATTATGCATGGCAAATAGGGGAAGTGAAGCCTTATGCGGTGGCGTGCATAAAAATGCGCGGTAATATTGATGTTAAATGGAGCGCGCAGCTGTCCATATGCTGGAATAAATGCCGCCCCTTTACTCGAAATGCCGCCGACGAAAAATGTGTTTTGGTCTTTCCGTTCCGATCGTTGTAGGTTGTGCGCACTTTTCGGCCAATAAGATGCTTTAGGACAAGGCTCCGATCCTTTGGATGATTTAACCGATCGCGCAGCGACTTGGGTTGACAATTGAGCAGTTTAGAGCAAAAGACAGTGACAAGCACCATTTCAGAAGAATGCCAAATTTGCAAAATAGGACACAAATTTATACTCTAAAATTTTAGTCATGCCCATTAAATTCAAATTTGACACCGCCCATTTTAGCGAAATTGAAACAACCGGCCAAAACCCAAATTCATTTTCGTCAAAATGAAGAAATCCGTTACCATCTCTGTCCCTGAGCAAAAAGAAATTAACCAGTCTAATGCAGAAGCGGAGCCACCAAAGACGGACACTACAAAAAAGCGCAAGGTGGAGGACCGGGAGCTATGGAAACTGGCAAAAGGAAAGTTCATGCTAGCGACATATTTGTGCGCAGGTAAAAATGAAAATAATTTTAAATTTTGTGAAATAAAATTTTTAAACCGACTGAGACCGACTGTTCCATAACCAACAGAAAGTTGCGCGCTTGGGAGATGGCCGTTTTGCGGTCAGCTTTGAGCTCTGTGAAGAATGCGCGTGGGCCAATTGTCGCGCAACCGACCTCATTGCCCCTATGAAGAAAAAGCTGAACAATGCATGAGAGACGAATTTTTTGAGTGATCAACAATCAATAAAATTTTTGAAATATTTCTCTTTATTTAAATTTTATTTGTTAATAAAATTATTTAGTGAGAATATCCCCACTGTGTTCATTTCGCGAGTCTTTAGCCGGTCGACCGGATATCTATGATTAATAGGCGTCACTCGTACAGTTGAATCTGAACAGTGATGGGAGGGAGGGGGGTGTGGGGATGAGCCGCTGAAACATCATTAATTATTAGAGGGTGATGACAGGCACAAGAAGGACCATATTGTTCATTTTTTGCCGTTTACTTAACTCGAACTGAAATGTTAGAGAAATGGGCGGCCAGTGAAGTGAAAATAATTAAATTTAATTATTTTTAGTGATTATCATTTTAGCACTTTTCGCCTTATCCGTTCGACACAACTTCGTCGTTTTCGCCATCCGTTCTGCGTGAATCGTTCGATTTGCTGAAGCAGCAAGAAAAGTGGATAACGTCATGGCCGATCGTATTCTGCGCCACGGCAATGTAGAGATGCAGTTGTGCAAACTGCTCTCGCATCGTTAAAACGGACTATTTCGTCATCGTCATCATCATCGGCATCCCCACCACCTGAGGAATCATTGCCCGCAGCATCGTCGCCACCATCAAAAAAGCGGAAATTATTGTCCACTTCGGTACCAAAAGGCTTATCGGAAGTGGACAGAGGTACTGTAATGCTTATTTATTATTATTATTTATAATAAACATTTGTTCATTTTTTAAAGATTGTCATATAGATGCCGCCTCTGACAATTGCCGCATTCAGGCAGATGAAACAGCTGCTTTCCGAATGGAGATGGAAGAACGATTGGATCAGAAATGGACTTCGCTGGTGGAAAAAGAGCGACAAAGTGCACAGCGGATCGCAACACAAAGTTCTGCGGTGATTGGTCAGCTGATGGAGGCAAAGATAACGAAGAGAAATAAAATAAAAAAGAGGGGGAGGAGGAGAAAAAAATAATTAAAAGCGGTCATTGTCGATGTGTTTGAGTAAGGGTCCAGTTACGTATGGGGTTACGAAATGTGGTCACTTTTTTTGCTGTCCCCAATTCTCAGTCCCGATAATTGCCAGTGATGAACCCAAATGTTTGATTTGTTCGAGAATGTCACCCAATTGGAATATTTAGGATCTTAATAAACAAATGAAAAATTTCAGATTTAAAAATTTTGAAATATGATCCCAAAAAAACCATTGATCTCAGATATACCCAAATGCTTATGTATGCTTCAAAACTTTTCGCTTTGTAATGCGAAATAATCTTTAATAAATTAACACCAAATTCACTTTTATAGTACCCAAATCTTTGAATCAATATATTTTTATTCAAATTCAATGTATTTGATTTCGCTAACCTTTTATTTTAATTTTCACCTTCTGTTTGCTATTCAAATGTATAACAATTAATCAAATATTGTTTAATAACTTCATTAATTTAACACTAATATTGCTCTACACGGTTTAACCATTTAAATTAAAAGGATGTTAGAAAAGTATATGGATATGGGGGGGGCGTACAAAGGATATGCGAGAAAAAGTGGTAGCAAAATTATGTAAAAAATTTATTTTGAAAAATTTAAGTGTTTGTAATATAAAAAAAATAAATGTGAACAATCAAATTTAAATTTGAAATTCAAAAAAAAATTATCTTTTAAAGAAAAAATTTCCATAATACATCTCTCTTTGTACATCCTCGATGCCATTTTTTGTTTGTTCGTTCTGGTACGTGTCTGAAAATGAATAAATGTTATTTTTAAAATTATATTTTTAATTAAACTCTAGATTTTATTAAGCTTTATTTTTTAATGGAGTGCATGAGCACTCTACCTTTTTTTAATTTTTTTTAATTTAGGAGTGCCTGAGCACTCTACTATTTTTTTAATCATTTTTTAAAATTTAGGAGTGCCTGAGCACTCTACTGTTTTTAAATTTTTTTAATTTAGGAGTGCCTGAGCACTCTACCTTTTTTTAATTTTTTTTAATTTAGGAGTGCATGAGCAATCTACTATTTTTTTAATTATTTTTTAAAATTTAGGAGTGCCTGAGCACTCTACTGTTTTTTTAAATTTTTTTTTAAATTTAGGAGTGTCTGAGAACTCATCTATTAATTTTTAATTTATTTTATTCAATAACTCATCTTTGTCTGCGTCGCTACATTGCAAGTGCGCTTATGCGATGATGATGATTGTGGTTGTGGTGGTGGTGGCGCCATGGCTTCAACCGTCATTTCGTCTTCGTCGTCCATTTCGTCGATGACCGCATAAACAATCTTCAATTTTTAATTAATAATTTTTGTACATGATTTTTCATCACATCTGTTGCCCCGCCCCCCTCTCCCGATCGATCCATTTAATTTGATACTTACACTTTTGTTTTGTTCGCAATGCTCCACCGAGTTCTCAAATCCGCACCTTTGGGTTGCGGCGGCATGTTCCATCTTGATGCTGATCGCTTCGACCAAAATTGGCTCGTGATGATATAAAAAATAATTAATTTAATTAATCGATGGGTAAATGTCCAAATAACCATTTATTTATGCCTTCCTCAATACCCCCCCCCCCAACTATTTACATGGCTGGGCCCCCTTACAAAATTTCATTTGGTCCCCAAAACCCACTTTGTCTGTCGTCTCGCGTCCTCCATATTTGGAGATCAATTTGCCACCCGAAAGAACCGCATTTCTGGTGGACGTGAAGTTGGAATGGGACTCGCGCAAAACAGACGATGAGTGAATGAGCGGTGAGATTGTCTGTTCCGACTGATCGACCTGTGAATAAGAGAAAAAATTTATGAAAATATAAGGAAAAACGAAAAATTTGCGGCTAATTTCCCATCCATCACCAGACCTTTAATTACCAGCCTCCCCTTCCCCGAATTGACAATCATCTATCTGCCCACCTATTGACCACCCATTCGGTTGACCAATGTGCTGGCATTTCCGTGCTGCGTTCCCCTCGCGGTCGCAGTACGTCCGAGTTGCCAATCTCCACATCCTCCTCCTCCGCCTCAGACGAATTTCGTTTGGGCTTGAAAAAAGACCAAATTATAGAACAACAATTTAATAATTATTTATAATTTAAAAATATGATTTTCGAAAAAGTTAAAGCCACCAGTTTTGGCATTTTGACGACCACGCGGCATTCAGCCAGGTTGACCTGGCGCGTGCTGGACCGGCGAGTTGATGAAGTGGCCTTTGGTGCCCGCTTTGAACAAGGACGCCGGACGGACGACTTGGCATTTGCGGGCAGTGCTGTGACATTTGGCGGCGGTGCTGCATTTATTTGCTAAATTTGAAAAAAATAGGAAAAATCTAATTAATTTCAATGATTTGCACCTTTAGGCTTAAGTAAGCCGCCTGGAAAGCACCCCGTTTGTTTTTTAAACGGAGCCTATCCGCAATAATAGCAATTTTACTCATTATTTTAAAAAATCTGTTGAGGGAGGGGAGGGTTGGGCATTAATGGAAAATGAAGAAATGGGGGAGTTATTGGACATAAATCAATTGCCCCTCACCATTTCACTCAATTCACCATTAGCGAACGGACCACCCCACTGTTCCTAGGTCACTCATTAGGAAAGGACGCTTGCCTCGCTCGCACGGCATCATTGGTCCTCCGCAAAACCACCACACTCTTAAACGAAGGAATGCCGTCCACCATTACGCAACAATTCTTCTCTGTCCATCTAAATGCTCTATCCATCCACTGTTATCTCTTACCTTTTCTCTCTCTCTCTCTCCCAGATATTTTTACCACTCTCTCTTCTCTCTCCCTCCCGCTTCTCTTAACACAAGCATATCCAACACGCATGCGGCGGTGCCCTCCCTTCCCTTTCACACATGGATATTAATTCCATCCCCTCCTTCACCATCAATGATCACCCCTTCGATCAGTTCGCGCACCCCCCCCCCTAAAAGTTTTAAAAAATTTCACAAAAAGTCTCCCCCACAATGCGGGAATTTTCCCGCAAAACTGACCACATAGGCTTCACCCCCCCCCTAATTACCACACAATTAGTTACCCCCCCCATAGGATTAGGCTATTCCCGCACTCATTAATCACCGCGGCGAGATCAAAGAAACCCATCAATCATGCCGATGAGACGCATGCTGGATAGTAACTACTTTAAAATTATTTTATGATTAATGCCTCACTTTTCATAGATTCTATTGATAAATTCATTATTATTGGTATTTTAAACTTTCTGATTTTAATTTAGTTCGAGAACTATGTTTTATTCTTTCCCGAAGGATTTATTTTAATTATTTTCAAATTCTTGTCATGAGCCGATCCGTGCATGAAGTTTTTATGGTTGAAATTTTATTTTCTCTGTATGATTTATTATTTTACAAATTAATATTATTTACGAATTTGGTTTATTACACTCGCGTAGGTCTTACTGTTGCCATAGGATCGTATGGTTCTATAATTGATAAAATTTTTGCCTCCCATGTACCAATATTATTAATTCTCTTTTAAAATAACATGAATGGTTTAAAATTAAATAATTTACTCATAAAGTCGAAAATTGGAATGATCTTTATCGTTCCGTTAATTTATGCTATGGTAAGTGCATAAAAATAGGGCCATGCTGTTTTCGCGTGGGGAGGGGTTTTTGGACTATAACTTTTTTCTTTGCCAACCAAATTCAACATTCTTGGTATCATTCGAAAGCCCTTCGGTTTTTTGAATTCTTCTGGCCATAACTTTTTTGAACCTAACGAAAATTTTCCAGATTTTGCAGGCTAATAGAGAACACTTAGGGCTATCGAATGATACCAAGAATGTTATATTTGGTTGACAAAGAAAAAAGTTATAGTTCAAAAACTCGTCCCACGCAAAAACGACCCCGACTCCATAAAAATTGTACCTTCAGCGCGCTGTATTGACCTTTTTAAAATATGAATTGTCGCATATTGAAAACAAATTTTTATTGCAGTAAAACAGAAATGAAAAATTTTAAATAGATGTAAATAATTTATTCACTATAAGATTAATTAAATTTTTATTTTTTAATTGATTTATTTATTTATTTGCTTATCACTTTAACGTAGACACTGAATAATGATTTGTTTTAATTAAATATGATATAAAATTTGTTAGCTCCACCTGATTAAAAAATTAAATTATTTCTTCAATTATTATTTACAATAATTATTTTAACTACGCATCTAATAAATTTCTTTATATAATTTATGGGAACAAATATTTTAAAATTTTATAAAGTCAAAAATTTGAAAATTTATTTAGATCATCATTTTAACATTAGTACAAAATTTAAATTTTGGATATTATTCGTTTTTATTTTTATATTTACCAATTTTTCATTGAGACAATTTTAGATTCACTTACATTGCCTTTTTTTAGATTTATTCAAATTTTTTTTAATTTAAAATTAATATTTTAAATTTTCTAGTACTCACTTTGCTACTATTTATTCATTTTCGTAATATTATTGTTTTAAATTTACGCGCTATTCGCTATTCGCGACACTCCCACGTCGAGTGAATTGTGAGACCTGGACAAATACTTATTATAAATAATGTAAAAAAGATAATTTGCGTCGAAACTTTGAATTCAAAAATTTATTCTTTAATTAATTCAATTTAGTTTCGTTTATAAATAAGTGAATGAAATAAATTTCTAATAATATATTATCAATGCACCTTGCAGTATTCATATTTTATGTTTTTGATTAAAATTTAAGCATATTGTAGAAATTTATAAATTAGAAATAGTAAATATTTTGACGGAATTTCCCGACATGATCTCTAGCCCGGTCAATTCAATTGCGTAAAAATTTAATTTTTATTTCTTTTAATTTTTAAACTTTTAATGTCTATAGGTTTTAGTTCCATTCTATAGCTTTTAAATCTAATAGATTTATAAATTATGACTATGTTTGATTATTAAAATGATGCTATAATAACTTATTTTTTATAACCGGGTTAAAAATATATACAAAATTATGAAAAACAGGTTTACGCGGCTTTCACAATATTATTCAGCTCTTATCATTGTTCTTCTTTCAAAAACTTTCATTTTTGCATAATATCCAAGTTTTGCTCTCGCTTCTTATTAATGGAAGATAATTCTTAATAATATATAAGAATTTTAAGCAAAATTATCATTTCAAAATAATTGATTGTAAATTTAAATCTTTCAATATTTTATAATATTTATTTTAATAAGGTTTAAATATTTTAGTTTTTAGATGTATTAATTGTTTGTGCTGTAATAAACTTACTGAAGCATTTTTGGCTTTCACTTTTTAATAAATTAATTTCATAATGATAATATTTTTATGAATATTTTATTTTATTATTTTTTAAATTTAAATTTAAACTATTTTATCAGACCAATAATATATCGAGCAAACTAAGGTTTGCTACTTTAGCGAAACGATAATTTATGTCTTTTTAATTTTAATTAAAAAATGAGACAAATAACGAATTGTTTTATTTATATCTGATATAAATAAAATCACAAATAAAAATGTCACAAAGGTGACGATAGAAAAAAAGATCATGTAAATATATATGCGATAATAAAATAAATCTTAAATCAGAAATTATAAATTACAATAACCTTTTAGAAATATTGCATAAAATTGAAATCATAGTATGAAAATTGGTGATTAATTTTATAAAAATTTTTCAAGAAAATCAACACATTGAATTTAAATTTGGAGGTCTGTTTATAATTGTTTACGCAAAACAAAAAATTCAAACAAAATTAATAATTTATATACTTAATCATTGAATCTATAAATTTGATTGCTCATTTTGTGGGTGCTAGGTCGATCCACAAAAAAACTCAGTGTGGGCGATCCACAAAAAAACTCAGTGTGGGCGATCCACAAAAAACTCAGTGTGGGCGATCCACAAAAAACTCAGTGTGGGCGATCCACAAAAAAATTTGCGAAAAAATTTGGCCTCCATTCAAAGTGGCGAAGATGTCTTCAGGAAGCGGCAGGGGATGCTGATGCAAAAGCAGTGCGCTGTTTAAGCCAGTCGAAAAGTCGGCACAGACGCGCGTTGAACCATTGGCCTTTTTGACAACCACAATGGGTGCGGCCCAATTTGTATGTTCAACCGGAAGGATGACATTCCCACAAAAAATCTCAGTATGGGCGATCCACAAAAAAACTCAGTGTGGGCGATCCACAAAAAATCTCAGTGTGGGCGATCCACAAAAAACTCAGTGATCGATAAAATTAAATAAATAAATTTAATTATTCAATTCACAAAACACGGTGCCGTCCGGTTAATACTAATGTACGGCGGGACGCAAGTCATTTTCAAATTTTTTAAATTTTTCAATTTTTGACATCACTTCTCGCAAATTTACTCCATTTGTAGTAGACATAGCCTGACGCCAATGATACCATTTTGTAGAGCTCATCGAGATGTACAAAAAAACCGGACCCAGCCTGGGAGATAGCCCTTGAAAACTGAACAAAAAATTGTTCTTAACCGGGCCGGTCCGGGTTCCGGATGAGGCCGTTTTTGTGCCCAGAAAGTGGTACGATAGGCTTCCGGAAAATGACCAATTGATCACTGAGTTTTTTTGTGGATCGCCCACACTGAGTTTTTTGTGGATCGCCCACACTGAGTTTTTTGTGGATCGCCCACACTGAGTTTTTTTTCAATGAGCCTCACTGAGTTTTTTTGTGGATCGCCCACACTGAGTTTTTTTGTGGATCGCCCACACTGAGTTTTTTTGTGGATCGCCCACACTGAGTTTTTTTGTGGATCGCCCACACTGAGTCATTGTGCCTCCAAATGTCCAGCTTTGTTGCACTTTCGGCAAACAGTTTTGATGCTTGGACATTCGCTTTTTTTTGTGGATCGACTCAGCCTCATTTTGTGGACGGTTTTCATTTAAAAATAAAATTTAAATTTTCGCTTCCTTTCGAATCTATTGCAAAATTCATATTAAAGTACATCACTTTAATAACGCCAAACGTGAAGTACTCTCATTTCGGTTATCAGATTTTTTTTTACTTCGATTTTATTGATTGGGTAAAGAAAATATATTTATTAAAAATTTATATTCCTTTTAAATTTTTCGAAAATTCGTCAATTTTCGTCGTAATAAATAATATTGCAAATAATAATCATGCCGAATTGGACAAGCTTGTTCACATCGCCTTTGTTCAAAATAGGGTTAAGCCCCGACCCTCGGGGAGCAAAATGTCGGGGAACGGGGAGGAAATTCCCCGAAAGAATTTGTCGGGGATGGCTGGAGGAATTTGAAAAATGTCGGGGAGCAACACCTTCGTCGGGGAGGAAATTTTCATAAAAATTCTAAAAAAACACAAAAAGAAATAGTCCAGAACAAAAAAGTCTTAAAAACTCATTTCAAGATACTTCCATCTTATTTCAGGTGCAATTTACAACTTTCATAATTCCCCGAAACATGTCGGTGCTTAACCCTAGTTCAAAACATTCTTCTTTATTATTTAAGTGAAGAATTTATACGCCAAACTTATTTATTACAAAAAATATTTGTTTATCATAGGATTTATTTATATACTGCGGTTCTGTTTTAATAAAAATTTATATTAATTTAAAGTGATTTTTCAATTATTAAAATTAATAAAGTTTATATTTTTATTTTCTTAAATAGCAATATTATGATTGTTACATGCAATTTATTGCGATTCATTATTATTCCGATAAATTAATTTTTACATTTTTATTAAGATTTATGCCGTGTTTAGATTAATAGTTTCTGTAGACTTTTCTAATTTGATTATTATACAGCAGGCAGTTTTTAGCCCAACAAGAACAACCAATTTTACTGTGACCGGCCCAAAAATTTTACTTAATTATATGTTAAATCATACGAAATTTACCATTTCTTCATAAGAAACTTATTTATTTATTTATTTATTGTAATTAGGTGTAACCGAATTTTATAAAGGAATTTCAAATCATCGTTTATTTATTAGGATAATCACTAAATTATTACCCGCAATAAATAAAATTTTAAGTATTTAAAACAATATTAAATTTTAACAAGATTGGTTTATAATTTAAATTATCATAAGTCGTGATTAATAAATTATGAAGATTTCACATTTGAATTATTTATTTCACAAGGGTCCTTTATAATTTTCATTAATTTTGTTTATTTTACTTATTTGAAAATTGGCCTCAAACTTTTACATTTTTACATTTTTGCAATTTTATATTCTATATGAATAATAAAATTAATTATAATTCTTTTGTCAGGCCTTTTTCAATTGAAATGTATGGCACCAATGTTAAATCAAAATTGTTCATATCCTGTTATTTTATTTTTTATTTCATTTTTTTTGTTTTATTGTTTAATAAATTGACCTTTGCAATCTATAAGATTTTTTTCTTCAGGTTCTTTACTTTTTAAAATTTTTGTTTTGTAAATTTAAAATTAGCATTTAATAATCTTGATTTAAAAAATGAGGATTCTTTATAAAAATTGTTCAAATGTCCATTCTTCCGGGTTTATTAATATTATTTAAAGTCCGTGTTTGTTTATTATAGTAAAAATTTTAATGTTTTATGTTATTTATATTTAGTTAATAGATTAACCTAATTAAGGCTTTGAAATATTTTATTCTGACATGGAATAGTTCCTATTAAGCAGCTTATACCTATTTGTTAAAATGTGTTAAAGTAATTTGTTTTAAATTATCTTTAATTATACCGAAAAATCCGTTCTTAACATTATTGGAATTTTTTTTGTATGAAATATTAAATGTGTAAAAATCAAAATTATTTTGACAACATTGATTACAGGCTAAATGATTACAAATAGAATGATTCGAAATAGTAAAATATAATGGAATTACGTATTAGCGTTAACCAGCATAACATCTTTATACAATTTTCATACCACAACAATTGGTTGAAATTTAAATTTTATTCAGTAATTTAAATAATCAAATACCAACACATTAACATAAATCAGCAAAAAAGAAAAATTATGATTAGCAAAATAAAATTCCATCTACGTTATATAAATTACAAAAGATTTTAATAGAAGCATTAATGAAACAAAGACATACTAAAAAAATGAATATACTGTCAATCAATTCATGTACACATAAGATTACATTTATTATGTAAATTTTAAATATTAGAGAATGATTAGAATGTATTTTTAAATATGCTTCCTGCAAAAATTGATCAAGAGGATAAAAAATTTTATTTAAAAAAAAAAATAGCAAAAACTGAAATAGTGTAAAACACGCAAAAACTTTTTTTATTTTGCCAAACGCATAAAAAATTATTTTCTTTAAAATAAGACAAGAATTAAGACTGAAAAATTTAATTCTACAACAAAATTTTTTCATTTCACTCAATTAATTGATAAATATATACCAAAAAAAATTACACTAATTTAAATTAACTTTTTTAATAGCAAAAATATTATTCTTAGTGTCGAATTGCTAACGGAATAAAATTCCTATACAACTTTTCCATAGTATATTTAAGTAAAATTACTTTTTTCAATAAAAAACAAAAGTAATATGAGATAATTAATCAATCGTTTTATTTTTAATATACAATAATAATCGTGCAGGATTTGAATTTTATAGAAAAAGATATTCGGATATTATATTTCGAGATTAATGATTAGATTTTAGCTAAATATTTTTTAAAAAAATCTAATATAATTGATTAAATTTTTTTAAATGAACATATTTTTAAAAATTCTAAGATTAACTTTTCAGTTTTATTGTTTTAACTTAAATTATTTGAAATTAATATTTTGCATAATTTTGTATTTTATATTTAGTAAAACCATTTTGGACATGTAATTTGTAATTATATTAAAACTCACAACTAGCTATATTCCGAAATAATTTGTATAATATTTAACTAAAACATAAATTTTGCTCCTACAATAAAATGCTCTTAACTATTTGATATATTAATTTTAAACAAAAAAAAAGTGAGGATGAAGCAAAGGACCGTGAATGATAATGAGTGAATTACATGTGATTTAAAATGAAAAGTAATACAATAGAATTAAATAAACAGAAAATTATACTCATTAGAAAACAGAATAGATTTAATTCATCACAGCATAACGCATCAATTTGACTCCCAGTAAATTGGACACCGAAAATTTGACATTAATGTACATAAAATAAATAAGTTAAAAATAAATAATAAAAAAAGATTCAATGAAATAATAATGTTATTATTATTTGTAGCATCTGCTGCAGAAAGCATCATATATTTAATATACAAACATAAATCGAATTTTTTCGTAATTTAATTACTAATAATTTAAATAGAAATTTAATAAAAATGCGTGCCGTTCTCTTCCTGGCCATGGTTTTCCCGGTTAAAATATAATAATTTTTACGATTTATCACTTATGTAAATTCTACACTAAATTCTCATATTGTTTAGGTTTTTTATTGTTAATTAACATATATTGATTTTTTACCATACAAAAGTAAATCATTTTATATTTAATTATCAGATTATATTTGAACAAATTTTTATGATTTACACCAAAAATCCATAATTTTTTAAAAAGCATTTTTATTAAAAACCCAAAAAATAAACAATTCACTCTGGGAAATAAAAAACATCGGCCAACGAAAATTCAATAATTAATAAATTATATACTACAAAAAAAATAACACTAATTATTTAATGCTTTTTTCTTGAATATATTTAATTTTTAGATGATTTATTTAAATTAAGTTTTTTCAAAGTTTGTCCTATACATTTTTTAGTTAAAGCATGTCAAATAAAGCTTCTTTGTTTTATTTTTTTATTAGATTATTATTCTTTTTCTTGAGAACGTTCGATTTTTTTTAGTTCTTTTTTGCTGTCACAATTTTGTTTTTTAAATTTGATTGAAATTTTTTAAAAGTATTTTTTGTTAATTTAAATTAAATCAAATCTAATGAAATTTATTTCGAGGGTGAAAAAATAAAGATGTTTTATTTTTAATATTATAAAAATTTGTTTATTTGTTGTAGTATTTATTTGATTTATAAGATTGATCATATTAAATGTTATTGAAAAACATGATTTAATGAATCATTTTATGTGGAAATTTTCATTTATTTTAAGTCAATTATTATTATTAATTAAATAAAACAAACAGTAATTCAATGACAAAATAGGGAAATTTATTGCTTTTTAATCTTTATTTCCTGCATTATTTCGGTTCACTTTTAAACAATTTAATGTGCATTGAAGCATGTTACGGTCATTTGTAATCGCGGTGGCCTTCAATTTTTAATGAGGTAATTATTCAAATAACATTCTTATTATGAATTTCTGTCCAATCGGATGGATTCGACGCAATAAACATATATGGATAAATATTTAACCAAAAGTTATAATAAAAAATAAAGCATATTATTGTTTAAATATTTTTCTCTTACAAATAATTTAACATTAGCCTTAAACGCATGGAATTGCGACAAAATACATACCAATCGATTCCTCTCGGTATGTAACCCACGAATCCGAAAGAATTTTTAGATAAAAATGTCTTTCGGATTGATACATTACAGACAATTAAAAAAAAAATATATATTAAATGTATGCCTTCTATTTTTAGATTTTTATTATGAATTTATGATTTTTAAACTCAACTTCCAAAAATACAAGTTTTTAACAAGATCTTGGCAATTCACTTGAGCCATAACTTAGTAAAGTCAAAGTGAAAAGCCTAACAACACACTGTTCAAAATTTGGGACTAATTTATCAGAATAAACTGGCAAAGTTTCATTAAAATTCCTTTATTATTTGATTTATTATGATTTAAAATAAAATTATTGGGTACTATGCAAAAACTTATTCACCACCCTAATATAATGGTAATTTTATATCTCTTGTCTTAAATACAAAATTTATTGAGACTATTTTCATCTAAATTTTTTAATAAGATATTTTGTTAAATTAATATTATGACATAATATTTAACAAAATTTAAACATAATATGTTTTTACGGTTACAATAAATAAAATATATTTATTAATTTTATTATTTGTATTGATTTTATTTAAAACAATTAAATAATATAAAATAGGTTAGTTTAATTGATTTATAATTTTTCATTATCAATTGTAATTATTATTTTAGCTTTATTAACTTTATTTTCATGTGTCCTTTATTATTAATTAATTTTTTTTTAATTTGATATATGTTCGTTCAGGTTAATGGTTTTTTTACATTATAATTTTTCTCCAATAATTTATGTACTCCTAATGAAATATTTTTAAACTTTTTGGTGAAAATTATCTATTAATTAATACACTTTAAAATATTTAAAAAAGAAAAATTTTAATTTGAGAGTTTTTTAGTTTTTTAATATTCTTGGTCTGTACTGTCGCTCGTAAAATATCTTCGTTGTTCGGAATTTATGTTGTTGTTCTTGATAGTGCTATAACAAAAATTTTTTTTTGTTTTTATTAAAATTTTTATTGCTTTATTTTTTCAGTTTTTTATTGCTCTAGTTTCTATTGCAATTTAAATTCAAAATATACTTTTTGGCTTTCTGGTTAATATTTTTATTTCGTTTATTAAGCCTTTTATGCTGGCATTCAATTTATTAAATTAAATAATTTTTATGTTGACATAGGTTTGTCTTTTTTATTGCCTTGGCTTGAAATGTTCCATATTTAACAAAATGAAATGTTTCTAAAATGCTTTAAAAAATTTACAATAGCTACAATTTAAACAAAATCGAACGAATTAAAGCTTAAAAACAAAAGGTTGATAATAATATAATATTTTAATAGGTTTTTTTAAAATATTTTTCCAGACCTTCGAAAAGACCATCTTTAATGCCATTAAATATATTTAAATTTTTAAATGTATTTTAAACTTACCTTTTGATTTTTATTGTCTCATGCTAATTGCACACTCTTTCAAACAAATTCCTTTGTTGATGAACTATTTGCATTTATTAAATTTTATCTCATTAAATGTTGTTATTTTAAATTTTAGCAATCATTTCTTATTGAAATGCTATTTTAAGAGTTTTGAGTTATGTTCAAAAAATTATGTGTTGATTTTGATAATTTTTGGGAATTATTTTATATAAACATTTTTTAATTACACTTTGCTCCTTCATTGTATTTATTCTTAATGAAATTAGGTGTAATTCTTAAAATGGTTAATTTCTTGTCCTTTATTCGCACATAACTTGGAAATTTTCTCAAATTTTAAAATTTTATTTATTTGCAATATTAATATTTGTCGGAATTAATTTGAAAAATCTTTAAAACAATTATTTATTTCTAGAAATAAATAACAAGGAATTAATTTAATTTCACAGTCTATAAATAATACGTACAAATTAAAGTAATTTAAAAAAGTAATAAAAATAGAAAACTGAATAACTCAAGCCGATTCCAAATGAAGAGGTCGGTCTCTGCGATTCCGATACTCTGGCAAGAGGAATCCTAAAAAAATAATAAAAAATTAGTCATGGAAATAGAAGAAATTATAACAATTATTTATTTCTAGGAAAAAGCAATAACAAAATTTAAAAATCAATAAATAACATTAAATCGATTGCTGTAACGATAAAAAAAAAAAACAACTGAGCATTTAATTATGAAATATTAAAAATTTAAAAATAAGCGACCTTCAGAAAATAAAAAATTCGGTTTTTTTGTATTCATTTTACATAATATACCTTAATTTATTTAAATAATAATAAATAAAAAACGAAGTATTTTCTTCTGATGATTCTCAATAATTCATAACAAAAATAATTCACATAAAAAAATAAATATTCGATTTACTTTTTGCATACATTTTTATATAATATATATATTACATTTATTATAATAAAAAATTTTTTAAATAATGGAGGACCAAAAACTCATTACATAATTTACAGAAATAATTTTTGAATCCTGAAAAATCTAAATATAAAAAACGATGTCTGGACTGTTTTTGGAACCTACGAAAAGAATCCATTCAACATCTTGAACCCCCGTGAGAATTAAAATAAATTTTTTAAACAGTTCGTAATAATGCATCTCACGTGATAATTTTAGCATAAATAAAATAATAAGAGATATTATCAAATAATTAGCATAAATATTTATTTCTTAATCAATTAAAATAGTATCAAATTTCGTATTTTTCGCCTCCCATGATCATTTTTAACAATTTTGGTGAGGAAATGAGCAAATTGTACATTTCAATGCAAATGGATCAAAAAATCAGATTTTTAAGAATTTTTTTGCGGCGCATTTTTCAGACTTTTTGGGGGACAGGTGGGGTGGAAGGCCCGCGGTGCCGATAGGCGCCGCCGGGAAAATTTTTTGAAAATTAAAGAAATTTGACAGATTTTTCGGGCAAGCGACAAATAAGAACAAAATAAGAACAATAGCCCGAAATAAGGACAAATCTTACAAATAAGGACATTTTTATTTTGTAAGATTTGGACCCTCCAAATAAGGACAAATCTTATAAATAAGGACAGTTCCAAACCCTGCCTTATTATGAAAATTAAATACCAATTAATTGAAATAGACTATTTATAATTACATAAAATAATCCCATATTCTACTCATTAATAATAATAATAAGTTTTTACAATAATATTATAAATTTCGAGTTTTCGAATTTTTCATGCTATAACTTTTTTTTCAATTGTCGAATCGCGAAACAATAGCTGAGAAAAAGATTATAAACATATTAAGCTTTCAAATGTTACCAACAATGTTGGATTTGGCTGGAAAATAAAAAAGTTACATTTAAAAAGTAAAGTAATAATTTCAATTTTTTCAGTTTCTCGAAATTTTGCTAATCATAAATGTCAATTAGAAACAATAATGGTCATTGGCCTTACGCCATTAGGCAGGGAGACTCGTCTGATAAACAATTTATTGCCATTTCATTATTTAATGATCTTTATTTCCTTTAAAATTATAAAATAAATGTAATAAGCTAATTAACATAAATATATAATTAGGATTACATAATTTTTGGCGCCACCTTTATCTTTATTCTCATGGCCATTAAGAAATATATAGTAACCGTAAAAGAATGGAACAATAAGGACGTAACCCAAGTAAACTTGTAAAACATTTTAATAAATATAATGCATTTTCAAAAATACAATAAAAAGCTTCTTTTGGCTCAGGTGTAGAAATATGCAGGGCCTCGTTATAAGAACATAATATTGATGAATATAAAAAAACGAACATAAAAATAAAATTAAGCATAACATGATAAAAAGATGCAACTGTTAAATCTAATTACATACAAAAAATAATAATTAAAATAATTGCAACTTTTGGCTAATACATTTAGACTCCGCCGTCATAAAATTTAAAAAGCAATAGCTTCAGCAAAATGATTAAGGCAATTCTTTTAAATATGGATGTTTAATGAATATCATAATATATTAAATAAATATATGTCGCATATTGTAAATAAAATTTATGGATCCACATTATAAAGAAGTTTTATTTAATTTTTAAAAAACAAAAATAAATAATTAATATAAAAAAGGATTATTTAACAAAAATCTAACAAATTAGTTAAAAACACAAAACAACAAAAAATGCACATAAAATTGATTAAAGGAGTAAATAATTTTCTGATAGATTATTTTTATCACATAAAAAACTTCTCAATTTATTATTACTACCTGACAAATCAAATAAATTGAATGATTTCTAGAAGAAATTTTTCTTTTCTCCAACTAAAAAAAATAATGAAAGATAAAAAAGCAAATAAATTTATTTTTTTAAAAATGACTCGAATAATAAATATAGTCTTAAAATAAAAAAATCAATAAGAATTTAACATTAAAAATAAAAAGAAAAAATAGATAAAAATACACATTTATATAAATAAGTTTTTCAGCCAAATCTATGCATAAACTAAAAATATTGAAATTATTCATTTAAAAATAATATAAACTAAGTTTACAATATCGATTGATAAAAAGCATAAATTTTTTGAAGTATGCAGAACAAGAATGATTAAGAAACATACTTCTAATTTTTTATTATTTCATATTAAATGCCCGACTGAAAGCATAACCAGTTTATAAATAAATTTCATAAAATAATTCAATCCAAACTTTTAATATGAAAGATTGTTTAATTGGTATTAAATAAAAATAAACGATAAATTTAAATGTTTTTAATAAATTTATAACTGTAAAGTTTAGTAAATTAAATTATTTAAATCTATAATATTTACATTTATCGATTAATTTAATATATTTTTTTTCATTTATTAATTATTTTCAATTCACTATTAGTGAATTTACCATTATTCATATACACGCAGCGCATAGCTAAACCTAAGCTCCGCGATGAACAGTAATTTTTTCAAAGTTTCAATAAATATCCAGTCATTTTCTTTATTACCACTACGTACATTTTTTTCAAAATCTCCAAATAGTGCGTGCTAATTGATTTTTTTGCTTTATTAAAAGGTTTATTTTTTATATTAAATTATACACCAGAGATTTCAGTGTAATGTTTTGTTTGTTAAAAAAACTATTTTTAATTTTTTGTTTATTATTAATTTCTCTTAATATGTATTTTTAAGAAAGATTATTTCATTTAATATATAAAATATCTGTGTATACGTTTAAATAGACTAATATTATAATAAAATAAACGAAAAATTAATATCAGATATGAAAATCTTTGAATGTTAATCTAGTGCTCGCTGAGCGTAATTTTACTAATTCAATTTTTTTCTTTTTTGATATTATTATCTAAAAATACAATATGATTAAGTAATTACAAGTACAGATTTTAATAATTCATTCATTATATTTTTTATTTTAGTTAAGGGCTTAAAAGACCTTTTGCGCGCAATATATCATTCATTCCTCAAAATAATGTAATAATTATACTTTAACAATTGTTGATCTCCATACAGATTATGAAGATTCTTTATAAAAATTAATTACAATTATTTAGACTTATTTAAAATAATCATGTAAATAAAAATAATATTATCGATGAATAATGTTTGATTGTTATTTAATGAATTTTATCATAATCATATTCTATAGTTTAGGGATTCAACTTACAAACAATTTTTGTTTTATTACTATTTTCTTGACGGAATGCTGTTGTTAAACAATAATTTAATTTGTGAATAATTGTCAAAATAAATCTTTTATTGATTAATTTAGGGCGGCCAAGTGTCCTTTATTCGAAGATTTGTCCTTTTTTGAAGGGCCGGATCTTTGAAAACTAAAATGTCCTTTTTTCGAAGATTTGTCCTTTTTTTGGCAGGCCTACTTGTTTTGTGCTTATTCATGGATTTGAAAATAAAAATGCAAAAATTGAATAATTTTTTGAATTACCTATTGTTTTTCATTGAAGCGATTATTTGAATTAATTTGTTTTTGTAAAAAAAGCGCGCAGGAGAGAACAATGTATTTTTCCGTCTAAGACAACAAAATGAACGATTGATTAGTGTGGGATGTGTGTGCCATGTTTTGCACAATGCGGCAAAAAAGGCAACGGACAATTTGAGAATTGAAGGAAGAGCAATGGACATTGAGGCAGTGATTTTTAAAATGGCCGGGCATTTTAAAAATTCAACAAACGAATTGAGGAGCTGAAAGGATTTTGTAAGGAATTGGAGGTGCGGAATTAAGGAATGAAAAATTCTAAGCTGTTAATTTAGGTTGATTTTGAACGCTTAAATCGTCATGGGCCGACAAGATGGACATCAATGCACAGTGTGTTGGGCAAAATTATTCGGATGGAATCTGTCTTAATCGCCTACTTTTCAAAACCTGACAAATTCCGGCACTTCTTTACGACTTTTTTCCGTTTTTTCTGAACAATCGTTTGCGATCATTCATTTTTTACACCACGTGCTAGGCCTATTTAACAAGACAATTGACTTTTTTCAGGTTGTTTTAGTAATTTAAATGAAACTTCTGTTTAAATTTAGAAAGAAAAACACCTTTGGCATATTTGGAAAAATGGCATCGCATTGACCGATTTCCGGAAAAGTTGCAATGGGTTGCGCTGGCATCCCGCAAAATTCCCCACGACCATGCATTGACTCTGGCTCGACAAATTGCGCCCGAGTTAACAAATGACTTGTTTGACGATGTTAGCGAAGCAAACCAAATACTGAATTCTTTTCCAAATGATGAATTTCAAAAATTAACCCCCGAACAGAAGTGGAAGAAGCTATTTGAAGCAAATTGCCGCATCTGCTCAAGCTGGTCAGCATTGTTCTTTCCATTCCGGTCTCGAATGCGTTTGTCGGGAGAGTGTTTTCTCTTTGCGGCTCACAATGGACTGATGTTCGAAATTCGTTGCAAGGCGAAACAGTCAAGGCGTTGGTCCAAACGAAAGCCAATTTTGATCTTTCTTGCCCACAAATGTACCAAATGCTAATTTCCAACCACAAATTGTTGGAGAAAATCGGCGGATGGGAAAAATACTTTTGATAATCATCACTTTCAATTGTTTTTGCGCTAATAGCGTTTTAAGTCGATTTTTCATGTTTTTATTGCGTTTCCTTCACGCTACTATCAGTTTTAGAAAAAAAAATTTTTTTTGGGGTACAAATCTTTGTTTTAGCCTCGTTTGTCCTTTTTTGAAAAATAACTTGGCCGCCCTGGATTAATTGCTTACAAAAATGTTGTATAATTATTTTCAAAAATATTTTAAATTTTATTTTCATATTTGTTATTTTTACTAATGTAACAAACGCATTTTTAAAAATATTTTCATGCGTTGTTAATTATTATTATTATTAAAAATATAAATAATGCTCAAATATTTCTTATTATTCATTTGTTTTTATAATTAATTATGTTAATACACTTTTTTTTGCATGTGTGATGTATTTTGTATATTCAATGAAATTTTGTAGAAAAAAATAATATTTTTTTTTGTTAATTATTCTTCATTTACTGAAAATGATTTTTTGGTGTCAAATTATAATTTATTATTTGCAAAATAAAACAACGGCCCAATTTTGGGCTCCAAGTACAATTATGCTGGATTTTTCGTCTTAGTGGTCTGTGAGTTAGTCACCAAAAGGGGGGGGGAGGTCTCAGGTTCGAGTCCCATGCATGCTGTAACTGTATTTTGAGGTTTTTAAAGCAAAAAATATAGTGAAATGATAACACAGTTTTTAATGAAGCTCAAAAATTAAAAAAAATTTTATTTCCTGTAAAAACGAAGAAAAACCTTTTATCGAACTGTGTCATTTAAAATCGAATTGTTCTTCTTCTCCATTGTTTTCTTCGTCCGTCTCCCGTCGACCACCAATTTCTTCTTGCTAAATCACCATCAATCAATGACATTGATAAACGAAATTTCGTCAGTTTCTTCTTCCGGTTGATCGATCTCATCATGCTCTTTCCTCTGATCACTTTGTCACTGAATTATTATATATAAATTTTTAAATAAAACAAGTTTAACGCAATTACCCACTCCAAACATACATACCTGCTTCAGTTCATCAATTTTGTCAGAGTTGAGGAGCCAATTGTTGACAAAATGGTGCTCCAGTTGCTGCAAAATTTGGTCTGCGTCCGGCATACACTTCCACAGTTGTTCAAGTCGGCGCCAAACGGAATGGAGCGCCTCATCACCTTAATATTCATATTAATGGGATAGAAAATATTTTTCACCACAACCCTGTTCATCTAAAAGGCCAATAACTTTGTGCTCGCGAGCGAAGGTAACAAAAGCGCGGGGATGATTCGGTCAAACCCAATGGACAGGAGAAGCGGTGGTTTCGTGATCCCCATCATCGCCGATCTGACCGCTGCGTTTGCCTTTTCGCCATTCACCATGGCTCTGGTGAATTTCTCCGCGAACTGCAAAGTTTTATCAATTGTCCGGAGTTCACAAATTTCGCCCTCCTGCACCAAATGATCACTTCTGCAACTGCAAATTGGAGACGGAAATGTTGTCACTGCAGAACCACAATGCCCGATCATTGACCAAATAAAACAGACGTCTCCGCCCATAAACCTTTTAATTCAGAAAAATGGAAAAAAAAAATTTTAAAATTTACCACTTGACTCGTTTGCCCGCCAATGTGCCTATTCCGTCAATTTGTTCCCAAAGTGTGCTTCCATAGCGCTCCAAGTTTTCGAGGCTATCCTTGGTAGGGAAAACGGCACAGACGAAATTTTTTTGATGGAGAATTTGACCGAGCAGCCTGGCTGAATGAGACGGTAATCTTCGTACAACTCTGGCCAAGGTCCCCGCTCAGCTTTATGTAGATTTCGTCGCCAAATCTGATAATATTGTCCTTGGCAGATGAAAGACGCGCCTCCATAGCTGCCTCAACATCAGTGCACACAAATCCAACTTTTTCGAGTGGCGGGAACACATCAAATTTGGCATTGATCAGGCGAATAGTGGTAAAAATGAAAAAGAGCTCTAAAAATTACTCAAATTTTAGGGTGTAAAATGACAAAATTTGTTCAAAAAATGAATATTAAGCTAAATAATTTTAAAATCAAAAATTCTTGTCCAGAAGAATTTAAATAAATTTTGGAAAAGGATTTTTGGGAATTTTTTCATTTCTTAGGGGAATTTATTTATTTTTATTTTTGCGTTTTATTGCATTTTTCTACAAAATTTTTGGTTCTTTCAAATTTTTTTTAGCCTTTTAGGATATAAAATATAAAGCCTGTAAATTGGCATTAATAACTCGAAAAGATCAGCCCAAAAAAATATTGCGTGATAATTTTTATTCTTATGAAGTTTTATTCTATTTTACAAGTTGTTTTTATAAAATGTTACATTTATTTTATTAACATTTGATTTTTTAATGATAAATTATTAATAATTGATAAAATATCGGAAGTTAAAATTTTCGTTATATTAATTTTTTTTATAACTTTCTCTTATTTAATTTTTATAATAATGTATTTTTGATATTTTATTAGAATATTATCCACATTATTTTAATATTGAAATTTTAATGTGACTAACATTTTATTAACTTATAATCTTATTATTATTTTATTGAAAATGAATTAATTATTTTTGATGAACAGATTCAAACGATTTCTCTTAATGTATTCGTTGTTTTAGAATTTCTAACTTAATTGTGAGTAATAAAAAAATTTTTGTTACAATTATGCAAAACGAAAAATTTTTAACTCACAATCAAATAACATATTGTCAAAAAAATTGTAAATTATAATGTAATTGACCCGAAAAAATTAAAAAGCCAAATATATTTAAGCAAACAATTCATGTGTGATAATGTAAAAACACAAATTTTAACCCAAAAAACTCCATACAAAAAATTATCAACTTAAAAAGTTGAAATTCATTTGTTTACAAATATACGAAGAAATTTTGTGTTAAATCGATGTCAAATCCATCGGTAATCATCAAGATAAGTAACGCCAATCAGAGGAATTTTACTAATTCAGAGGAATTGCACGATTACGGACTTATGGAAACAATGAATACTAATGCGAAATTATATGTAAAATGTTTATAGATGGAGTTTTAATTTAAAGGAATTTTTGAAAACTCATCATCGATTACAGAAGAAATTAATATAATACATATATACTGTTTAATAAATAAAAATTTTGCACATTCAAATTATTATTTTTTAGAAAAAACTTTTCATCTAATGGAACTTTATATTGTGCAATTAAACATGCTCTAAAAATTAATTTACAAAAAACATATAAATAAAAGAATTTCATTATGGATATTTTTTTTTGTTATAAATTTATTTTTTATAAATTTTTAACGTTTTTTTAATTACTAATTCTCAATATGTTTAAAGATTTCACCTATTTTTTGAATAAATTAATAAAACTTTATTTAGAATAAGAGAGTTATTAACTAATACAAATCTAAACTAATGAATTTTTCTTAAATATCATAAGATTTTTAATTATTTTAATAATATTACAAAAATCGCCCATAGTAAGCGTACATCTTGGATACACTTTATTTAAACATATATAATATTCGAAATTGTAAATTTAGGAATTATTTGACTGTTTGATCAACTTTTTAATTTTTTACATTATTTTTTAGTTTTTTGCTGTTCTTATTTTATATTTATTGATTAATCTTTTTTCATTTATTTATTTAAAAAGTATAATTTACGTGTTTTTTGATTAATTAATCCAAAATTAAATAATTGATAATAAAAATAACTCAAATAAAACATATTATATAAAAATAACCGACAAACTACAAAGTCAGTTAAAGTGATATAATTATATTTTGTTATAAAAACATTTTAAAGATTGAACAAATTAAAGTCAATCAATGTCATTTGCAATATTTTTCACAAATAAATAAAAAAATAACAATATTTAGTAGGTCGGCGTTGTAATAAATTAAAATCAATTGAAAAGAAATAGAAACAAATATTAGAATAAAAAATATTTTATTTTATTTTAATAGAAAAAACCTACTAATAGTTAGAAATAATAAAAATTTATTTAATACAAATGGTTAATTCAAAGATAATATTTCTAGGAGATTTAAATGTTGTTTTGAATAATTAAACCACAATTATATAAAGGCAATAATAATTTGACTAAAATAGTAAAAATAATATAAAAATTAAGTAAAATTAGGAAGAATGCTTAATATCTAATAAATAATTACCTAAACTACATTTTTATTAAAAAGTAAAAAATTCATTAAATAAAACAAATATTTAATAAGAACTAAATATGTTGCCAAAATTGTTTCAGAAAAGAAAATTAAGAAAATTACAAAACTCACCTGAAATTATTAAAAAAATGTTCAAATATGATAAATTAAAATTAATAGTCAAGCAAGATTTATGAAGAAAAATTAAGAAATAAATGCAATTTTATTGCTTTACATAAACGTAAATTTAACGTACTAATAAATTAAATAAACAGACAAAATATAAAAACTAATTTAAAAGGGATTTATAAAAATAATTTTGTAGGCCTTAGATTAAAAAATTTAATTAAAATTATTTAAAAATAAGTAATAAAAAAAGCAATGAACGTAAAAGAAAAGAGCTGCTTTTCATAATTCAGAAATGAAAATAAAATAAATTTGTATAAAAAAATAAAAACTCCCGACGAAGGAAAAAGATATATTATTTAATTATTTTTTTATTTTTGGGTTAAAATAGTTTAATTTCACTATTCATATTAAAAATAAATTTTTTCTTCCATTACCGTCTCGACTTCGCTAGGCGAGAGGTGACCGTGACTTTTAAGCCACCTAATTAAAACGAACCAACTAAGTAAAAACACAGGAAATGCAAGAAGATAATACGAAAAAAGTAGTACATGCAAAAGGGTTTCATTAGACTCTTCTGGGGAATTCAAAATTTGTATGGCGGGTTTCGTTGTGTTGGTGTTATTCATTTTAACATTACGTATAATATTTTTATTTATTTATAATTTACCCAAGCTTTGAGTCGGAGACAATGTGTCGATTATAATCAATCATAATCATTTGGTCAAATTCTCCGAGAACAATCATTTCCACTCCTCCCTTTGGAATTGGTGAATCAAATGTGGCCCTAATACTGGTTGTACCGCTTCTCAACAACTCAAATCCACAGCTATCGTCTAAGGTTGAATTCAAAGGGATAACAAAAAAGGTCCATCCATTTTGAATTGATCCATTGAAACGTCAAATGAACGTTCTGAATTAGCCATTCCCAACGCTTCATACATCTCCACGAATGCTCTTACATAATAATTCTTTGAAAAATTCAATTTATGTGGTACAACAGGATAGACCATGCCCCCAGCATGTACTGAAATTTCCCGCAAATCAAATGGATCGAACTTGAAGGGCGTCAATTTGTAATCACCATTGAAAGCCGAGTTACTGACCAACGCTATTGTTACACGGCGAGGTATTGTTGAGCTGAACACATTGTATTCAAATTCGTAGCGCCCACTGCTAATGTATGAAGATTTGATTTCTGTTTTACGAACAGCATAAGTAGCCGGCTGCTTTTCTAGTGTTTTGTAAAGACTCATGTTCAATGAGGGCTGAACTTCAATCATTTTAGCGTCAATTTTAACATCGTGCACGGTCAAACGGTACTTTGTGTCGTCATTAGCTTTAAGTGTTTGCAAAAGAAATGCGTCTTTCGCTTTGTAAATTGTGAACATTATGTTATGTTATGTTATGATATGTTATGTTAAGTTATGTTATGTTATGTTATGTTATGTTATGTTATGTTATGTTCTGTTATGGTATGGTATGGTATGGTATGGTATGGTATGGTATGGTATGGTATGGTATGGTATGGTATGTTATGGTTTTTTTATTAATTAAACAGTTAAAAGCAGTTATTTATAAAGCATTATTTATTATTATTAAAGATTTAATTATTATTAATAATTGATAATTCCTACCTAATTATGGGAGCGCCGTTTGGTCTAAAACCCCAAAGCATTTAATCAAAAGCGTTAACCACTATGCTATGGCGCTCCCATTCGCTAATTATTATTATTTCTAATATTTATATTCAAAAATTAATTTAAATATAATTTTTTTTAATTACAAATTAAAATAAAGCGTCAAAAATACTTGCGCAATGGATTAGAGCCCTTTTCAGACCCAAATAACAAGTTCAAACAAAAGGTCTTAAAGTCGAACATTGTTCGAACTCTACTAAAATGATCAGGATTAGGTCTAAAATCTGAATTAGATAAAAATGAATATTAAAGTAGCGTAATAAATTGATTTAATACATTTAACTTAAAGTAATTTAAAATGCTTTTTGAAAATATGCTTTTTCATATTAGAAAATTATTTTAACAAAATTGAAAAAATGAGAAAAAGGCAATGTTCAGGAGCTTAAATATCCTTAATCAACGGTAAAGGGATGAGCAAATAATCAATTAATTGAAAAATCGAAACAGAGGCGTCCACCATCACTCTCTCACCACCACACGCCCGCCTCCGCAGCGCTTGTGGTGAAGCAAAGGGGAAAATTTTCACCAGTTAGTCAACAATTATCCCATTCATTTGAGCTTCCCCTGTGGCCAAGTGGTTAAGCTTCTCGCTTCCACTCTCAACGGTTCGAGTTCACTACCAAGTTTTTGATTTTTCACAATTTTTCGGAATTTTCATCATAAAGTCAACAATTATCACATACCTTTCAACTGCCCCTGTGGCCAAGTGGTTAAGCTCCTCGCTTCCACTCTCAGAGGTTCGAGCCCACGACCATGTTTTTGATTTTCCACAATTTATGGGAAAAAGTCGCGCAGCTCTCGCGCATTTAAATTAATTAAAATTAATTAAATTCTCGCACACAAGTCCATCCAATAGGTTTCGGTTGAAGTGATCAAAGATCATCCAATAGGTATGGAGCGGGGAAGGGGGGGTCCGAAAATATGGATTGAAAAAAATCGATAATCAAAGTACTCGTACATTGTAGTAAGAATGAAATTTAATAATTATGCGTAATTCAGGCAAAATGGATCGAATTTGAGTTTATTTTTAGCGATAGATTTTCTTCTACGGGCCTAATTTGGTTGCAAAAGCATTTTTGAATGATAGATTTCTTTATAGCATAAAAATTTGAAAATTAGTGAGCTTGAAAAAGTTTAATAATTAGTAACAACTTTTTATAAAATCAATTAAACATTTTCAATTTTTTTCTTTAAATTTAAAAACAATTCTAAGATTTAAAAAAAACAGGTTTGAATTTTAAATAAATCATCGAATTCATAGAAAAATACTATATGTTAATTTTCTCAAAAATAATTCTCCATTTAAAAATTACAATATTCTACACAATAAATGTGTAACAAATAATATTAAAATTTAGAAAATTAGAGAGCGAATGTCCATTTCAGGCATGGTCTGGAAAGGAAGTTGGAAAACTCGATCTAGCAACGAAAAAGTGAAACTATGATATTAAATGAAAGAGAAGACAAAATAATTATTAAAATATGTGTAGAAATTACGGGATATGATTGGAAACAAATTTGGGTATAAAAAATAATGTTATAAGTAATTTCTTGAACAATTACATTATACATTATTTAAGATGATTCAAAGGATATTACAATTGAAAATTTGTTTTTGTTACGTCCCAAAGTCCGAAGAGGAATAAAATAATATTTATTCAAAAGAAAAGGACAAGGGCGAACAGGGTCAAATATTGATTGGGAAATTAAGGAACAAAATAAGATGAATGAATGGAGAAGAACAACTGAGGGAGGAAAAGGAGGCTATTTATGCAAAGACAGAGGGGTCAAAGAAGGGATGGGGCATAACAAATAAATGGGACGGAATGCCAACATAATAAATAAATCAAATAATCAGGCCCATCCCGAACACCTTCCCCTTTAAAAGACTGGGTTCTTATCATCCGGGCGTATATCGGTCAGGCGGACGCCGATTTCGCTTGGGTCTTTCGTGCTGAACAATCGGCTGACCGGCGCGTTCTTCGATGATTTCGTTTGGCTGCTGTGGCTGATCGGGACGCGGAGATGGTGGTGCATTCTCAATCACTTCTCCAGCTGGCTGTGCCACAACATCACCAAGATTTTGATTGGCTGGTGCCAATGGAAGCCCGAAAGCGTCATTCAAGACGTCCAGAGGGTCTTCCTCATTCACGTCTGAATGTCGAACCAGAAGTTGGTTCGCGTGAAATCGTCCAACTGATCCGTCCTGAAAAGTGACGTCGTACATCACACCTTTTTTCAGGGTGATATGCCCGGGTCGCCAATTTTGCGACATTCGATGCCGAGCGTAGACCTTATCGTCTAAATCGAACAATCTCGGCCTCGCGCCATGGCGCCGATTGAACTTTCGTTCCATTGCTTCGTCGCGGATGACGATTGGACGGTTTTTTGGTTTCAATAGGTCCAATGTCGATCGGAGTTTCCTTTGAAGGAACAACTCCGCTGGGCTTTTGCATTCAGGCAAAGACTCAGTCGGCGTGACACGGTACGTGGCCAGAAATGTGTCCAACATTTCGGTGATTCCCTCCTTCTTCAATTTGCGACACGTCCGTTTAAATGTGTCAACGAACCGTTCGGCTTGTCCGTTGGACATCGGACAATAAGGTGCCGAAAACAAATGGTTTATGCCGTTGAGTCCGGTGAATTCCTTGAATTCCTTCGACGAAAACTGGGTGCCGTTATCGGTGACCAAGGTTTCGGGCAGTCCATGCCGAGCGCAAAGATAGCGCAATTTACCAATCGTGGCGGCTGAACCGGTGGAATTCATCTCGAAGATTTCGGGCCACTTGGAAAATGCGTCTACAATGACGAGGAACATCTTTCCAAAGAATGGTCCCGCATAGTCCATGTGAACACGCTTCCATGGGCCATCGGATTTTGGCCATGAATGAAGGGTCGTCTTGACTGGTGCTTTTGCCTCCGAAGCACATATTTGACAGGAACGAACAACTTCTTCAATTTGTTCATCGATTTGTTGCCAGTAAACGTACTGGCGAGCCAAATTTTTCATGCGTTTGATGCCCGGGTGTCCGTGATGTAATCGTTGAAGCACTTCCTTTTGAAGTGATTTTGGAATCACGACCCGATCGGCATACATCAAACAATCGTTCTCGATTGCCAACGCTTCTCTCCGTCGGTGAAAAGGGCCAATGTCCTCTGATCAACACCAACGACAGCAGAATGATTTTGATGACAACTGCATCACTTTTTTGAGTGTGTCGTCCTTCTCAAGCGCTTCGATCACATTCTCATTAGTCAATGGGAAATTCTTCATAACAGAATTAAGAATCCCAAATGCAGCACTCGTTGAAAGTTTGGCCAAAATTATGTCGTCTTCTGGCATCGGAGTTTTCGCAATAAGTCGGGAAAGCACATCGGCTTGGCCGAACTCCAATGTTTGTTGGTACTCAATTTCAAAATCGTACCCCAGAAGAATGATTGCCCAGCGCTGCAACCGATTGGCGGTGCACGCTTTGATTCCCTTTTTATTGCCAAAAATGGACAATAATGGCTTGTGATCCGTCTGTAGAAGAAAATGCCTTCCAAAAAGATATTTGTGAAACTTCTGCACGGCATACACCAAAGCCAGTCCCTCCTTTTCAATTTGCGAATAATTCTTTTCCGCTGGGGACAGGGAATGTGAAGCATGGGCGATTGCTTTCATTGTGCCGTCGGAATAGCGGTGAGAAATCACTGCTCCGATTCCATGCTCTGATGCATCTGCGGACACGATGATTTGTTGCGATGGGTCGTAATGAGCCAATAGCTGATCAGATTGCAGAATTTGAATGACCTGATCAAAGGCCTTCTGACAATCGGTGGACCAACTCCAGACCACATCTTGCTTAAGCAGATTGTCCAAAGGTTGGCGGATGAAACGCATGTTCTTCACGAACTGCTGATAATGGTTTATCATCCCCAAAAACGAACGAAGTGTGGACAAATTGGTCGGCACAGGCATCTCAGCGATCGCCTGTATTTTGGCTGGGTCCGGCCTTCTTCCATCCTTATTAATGATGAAGCCAAGGTACTTAATTTCCCTTTTGAAGAAGGAGCACTTCTCTGGCTTAATTCGGAACCCAAACTTGGCAATTCGCTTGCAGACCTCTTGAAGGTGCTTCTTGTGTTCTTCTGGTGATCGGCTTACCACGATCACATCATCCAGATATGCAACTGCGAATGCACAACCAGCCAACATCGAATCCATAATTGACTGGAAAATGCCGGGGGCTGACTTCACCCCAAATGGCAAACGTTGGTACTGAAAATTTCCTCGATGAGTGGCAATTGTGCACAACTCTTTAGAATTTTCGTCCAACTCGACTTGTAGATAAGCATCCCGAAAGTCGATTTGCGAAAAAATTTGGCCTCCATTCAAAGTGGCGAAGATGTCTTCAGGAAGCGGCAGGGGATGCTGATGCAAAAGCAGTGCGCTGTTTAAGCCAGTCGAAAAGTCGGCACAGACGCGCGTTGAACCATTGGCCTTTTTG
This sequence comes from Heterodera glycines, assembly GCA_004148225.2. Classification (NCBI taxonomy): domain Eukaryota; kingdom Metazoa; phylum Nematoda; class Chromadorea; order Rhabditida; family Heteroderidae; genus Heterodera; species Heterodera glycines. The sequence continues at coordinate 16,723,167 of CP049705.1, read as the reverse complement.
ACAACCACAATGGGTGCGGCCCAATTTGTATGTTCAACCGGACGGATGACATTCATCGATTGAAGTCGCTCCAATTCTGCCTCAACAACAGATTTGGTGTTGAATGGGACGGGACGCGGTCGGCAGTAAATTGGTGTTGCATTGGGCTTAAGCGACAGATGTGCTTTCACCTTTTTGCAATGCCCAAGTCCGTCGGCAACAATTTCAGGAAACTTCTTTTTGAGTTCCTCCATAATCGTTGCTTCGTCACCATTTCCTCTTCCGATTGCATTCAAATGCAGTGTTGAGTTCACTTTTTGTCGAATGTCGTCCAAAAGTCCGAAAGCATCCAGCATTTCAATCCCCAATAAATTCAATGATCCACTTTTGGACACATAAAATGTTCCGTTTTTCGTGGTGTCTCCAAATTTGAACTTCGCTTCCCCTCTTCCGAGAAGAGTGCACTTGGAGCCGTCGTGATATGCTGCTTGTTCTTGGCATCGGCGCAATTGAGGTTTTCCAATCAGACAGTGAGTCTCTTCGTTGATCACTGTGACCTCGGCGCCGGAATCAAGCACAAAAATCACTTTTCTTCCATTCATTTCCACGGTAATTTCAATGAGCCTCGTTGGATGGTTCACAATGTTCACCATTACACCTCCGATCCGAAGAGTGCAAGCTCTTTTCCCTTGAAATTTGCCGTTTTTGTTCCGGTTGAGCCACTCATGGTGCTTCTCGCATTGTGCCTCCAAATGTCCAGCTTTGTTGCACTTTCGGCAAACAGTTTTGATGCTTGGACATTCGCTTGGAGCATGGTGAAACTTGCCACAACGCCAGCAAACCCTTTGAGTTTGGTTCTGAACTTGGTTCCCTTTTTGCGTTGGTTTCATGGGCCGCTGCTTCTGTTTGAACGCCATCAAATTTCGCGATGCCATCGGCCGTTCTTCAATGACTTTTGCTTCGGCGATGGTTGATTGGTACATTTGGAGGTCTTCGACAACTCCATCATACTCGACCAGGTCACCATCCGCTGCAAGCTTCGATAGAATTCGCTTTCTCAGCTCGGCATCCTTCGGTGACTTCAGTGCCGTCAAAAGCATGAGGCACGAAAATTGCTCCTCGTTGAGCTTGTCGAACTGAAAATCACGCAAAAGCCGCTTATGTCGGTTGATAAAAGGGCGAAAATTCTCATCGTCGCTTTTTGAGGCCCTCAGGCATTCGTAACGATCAATCCAAATGGATTGTGGCCGGCTGAAAGCAAATTTGAGTCGCTCCTCCGTTTGGTTGAAGTCAAAATCGATGACTTTTTTCGGCAGGCACGATTTGCTGTATTGGCTGAAAGCCGCCTCGCTCAGCTTCGTCATGAGAAGTTTGACTTTCGACTGATCTGCGAGTTGCGGTGCCGCACAGTCGAGAGCGAAATTGAAGCGCTCCAACCAATCCGAAATGCTTCTATCGTCGGATGGCTCGAAACAGTCGATGGTCGGAAGAGAAGGCAGAGCATGCGCATTTAAGGCGGGCGTGGCATTTTGTGGCGGATTTGCCAACAATTGCTGAAGTGCCGCTGTGAGCTGTTGAATTGCGTCGCCCATATTAACCACAGCTCGTGGACTTTCCCCTCTGCTCGAGAGTACTCGTTTTATCAGAAGTGTCGTTCACCACTTATTGTTAATAGCGCCAAGCTACTAATCAAGTGGGTGCGCGTGGATGAGCTGAATAAGTATCGCCTAGATACTATAAACAGCAGCGCAAAAAAAAAATGCTCTGATTTCAAAAGAATCCGCAAGCCACAAATCAAAATTGTTTTGGCTGCACAAAGTTCGATTTTGTCGAGGCGTCGCCAATTGTTACGTCCCAAAGTCCGAAGAGGAATAAAATAATATTTATTCAAAAGAAAAGGACAAGGGCGAACAGGGTCAAATATTGATTGGGAAATTAAGGAACAAAATAAGATGAATGAATGGAGAAGAACAACTGAGGGAGGAAAAGGAGGCTATTTATGCAAAGACAGAGGGGTCAAAGAAGGGATGGGGCATAACAAATAAATGGGACGGAATGCCAACATAATAAATAAATCAAATAATCAGGCCCATCCCGAACAGTTTTATATGTTTGAAATTTTTTCAACCAAATAATTATCAGTTTTAAAACAATATATTAATAATATAAATGGAAATATTGCACATTAAAACCATTATTTTTTTAAGAAAAATGCACTCGTTAATGATATCATAAAAATTTTATTAGAAGTTTTTTTTCAATTTTTAAGCTTCAGGTGATTAGGATTAAATAAAGCGAGTTTTGAATTTTAAATATTTTATTAAACAATTTTACACTTATTTCAACTTGGTAAATAATTTTTAGATAAACAAAATTATAAGTATCAAACTTAATAATAATCTACTAAGCATTAAATATTTAGCTCCGACCAATTTCACAATGAATACAATAGAATAAATTTATAATTGTACAAAATTAAAAAAAAGTATCCATTTTTGAAATTATATAAAATAAAATCTTGTCGAAAAAATTAATAAAAACAATGGGTTGTATGTGATTTGTCATTTTGAACTTCACATGTTAGAAGTTACGAAAAATCCGTTAAAAGTCGTTTATTTTCTTTATTCCACATTATTTATAAGAAACTGATGACCTGCATTATTAAATCGTTAATGACAATTTATTATTTATAATAAAATAATTAAATAAATAATTTTACAAAAAATGAATAATTTTAAAAAAATAATCAAATAAAGCTAAGAAGATCCTTCAAATTTTTTCTATAATACAATTGAATAAGAAATTATTTATAAGTTCACTAAAAGACAAAAATGTGTAAAATCTGGACCCTCAATAGCCTTTTTATTAAAAAGTACTGACCCAATGGACCTTTTCAAATACAGAAACTCAAGATTAAAAAAGAGTTCAAACCAAAAGGATAAATAAATAATTAAATTTCACATAATTAAATTACAAAGTCCAAGAAACGAATAAAAATAAATACCAATGACAAAATACTATTTTTATTAATAAATGAATTTAAAAATTTAGCCTTCAAAGTTCTCAAGGATTAAATATTGTATTATGATTTATATCACGATGAATTATCAAATTGATTCTCAATATTTAACAATATTAGCAACAAGTAAAAACATTAAACACGTGGCCAACCGATTTCAAAATATGTATAATGAATACAAAAAGATAAAAAGTACAAATAAATTATAAAATAGACAAAACAATCATGATAATTTATTCAAAATTTTAGAGAAATAAAAAGTGCATTTCGTTACATTCAAATTCTAAATCTTTTAATAGATTCTTAAAGAATTTAACAAATGTCATTTTTTCCCGCTTTTAAACTATAAACAATTTAATGTTTGCGGCATTCTTTTCTGCTCTTCAATTGACCGCCCGATCAACATGACCATTTCCTCGGGAGGGGTCGGTTTAGTCTGGCCGTTTTAGTCTGGCCGGTTTAGTCTAGGGGACGTTTTAGTCAGGGGGTCGTTTTACTCTGGCAAGCTGATTTTGTGCCATATGGATTCTAATCTGATTTTTTTTTTCGAAAAATGTTTAATTTAATACTAAAACATATTTATCAATGTATTTCCAATAAAAAAACAAAACATTGAAAAATCATTACGGGCACATTTCATAAATTTGAGATAATGTACCAACGAGAAAATCGCTGATGCTATCGGGATTAACATTGACATTCGCATGCCCGTAAGAGTCGAAGAATTCTCGCATCGGCGATATCACCATCTCGAAGTCCAACGAAAAGTTTCAGGCGAAAAATTCGGCCATCTTTGACAATCAGTTGAGGCATGCGTGTTCAACGCTTCACACTTGAAGTGAGAAGGCAGTACGTAATCAAAATCCAATTAATTCGCCTTAAAACCAAAAAAAAAATGAAAGAAATTAGGCTTTTACTTTGCGAGGACATAAATTTACCTGAAAAGGTGGCGCCGACTGAAAGTGCCGTCTGCGTACACATTTTTCATAATACAAGTCCATTGTGAAGTCGAAGATCGAGCAAACACCAAAAGCCTTAATACAGAATTTAGTGGAATTTTAGGATTTTCATTTTTTCACCTTTGTGGCCAGCGTCCAAACTGAGTTGTAGAGCAGCAGGTGGCAAATATTCGTCACGGCGAACACGTTTTATAACCTAAAATAAATGAAAAAATCAAATTTTGGCATAAAAATTAGGAAAAGTTGACCTTTTGTCGCAGCTTTGTTCGGAAAAGCAGCTAACATTGGTGTTGTTGTGTTCTGCAAGACTTGCGCACGAATTGTAGCCGGCGCTTTCCACTGCACGCCGTTTTAGCTGGGTCACACGTCGCTGACACTCCACTGTTCGGCGCTCATGTCGCATGTGTGGCTTCCAATAATTTTGAGGACATTAGCATTAATGTCATTGTGTAGGCTGAATTAAAAGAAAAATTCTTTGTTTTATTTTTGCATACACCTTTGCATTTGTTATTAGGTCCGAAAAACTCGCAACGCAAACACTTCTTTGTAGGTGAACAGAAATTTTAAAGTTATGTGTATGTATATGCTCGACAAAAAATGATTTTATAAAAAGTAATTAATTTGTGGGTGAAAACAGCTAACCAGACTAAAACGACCCCTGACTAAAACGGCCAAACTAAACCGACCCTCTGACTAAAACGGCCAGAATAAACCGGCCAGACTAAACTGACCCGGTCCGCCATTTCCTTGCTAATGCTATTTGAGACCGAAAATTCCCCTAGTCTTGACGCCGCGACTTGAGAGTGAGACCCAAAAAAATCAGACTTTTTGAATTCGTGTTTATTTAAAAATCGATTAAAACTTAAACTAACTGAAAAATCAATCTTTTGAGGTTTATCTAACAATTTTTTGCTTTTTATTGGTTTCAGCTATCGTCCAAATTTCTTATTTTTGAACTATATAAAAAATAACAAAAAAATATTAACTTATTCAATACAATTATCTTGTCGCAATTAAATCTCCTAGAAGTGTTAACACTTTATCTTATCGCAATTAAATCTATTAGAAGCGTTAACATTTCTTAATTAATTCTAGAGTTGCTCGGTACCGGTACCGGTACTGGCCGGTAATTACCGGTTTTTTTGGTACCGGTACCGGTTTTTTCAAAAATGAAAGTACCGTTACCGGTTTGTCTAGTACCGGTACCGCCGGTAAAAATTTGCACTGGTAAGAATGGGGGTCTGGTCGAGAAAAAAATAGGAAATTGGTGAAGAAGGAGAAATTTTTGAGAAAAAAAAAAATTTTATTTCGTTTAGCAACCATGCATATGTGGTGTAATGGTTAAACCTTTTGCCTTTCATTATTTTTCGCTTGGGTTCAATTCCCCACTGGGATAGAATCTTCTGCTTTTTTTATTTGATTTTCAAAAAATTATTAAAAACGAAAAGAATTAATTAGAGTTGCTCGGTAATCGGTAATTGTTAAAAAACCGGTACCGGTACTGACCGGTAATGCAAAAACCGGTACCGGTACCTGTACCAACTTTTTCCACCGGTACCGGTACCGGTACCGGTAAAAACCGGTAATTTTCCAACGTAAAAATTTTTGGACAAAATTTTTCAAATACAAAATTTTTATTCAGTTTTCGCGCGTGTGCCTGTTTTTTATCATTAGAATTGTTCAGAAGTATATGTATATTGAGGGTGACCAAGTTTTTTTTTCAAATTCAGGATAAAGAACACTAAAATTCAGATTATTGCAAAACAAGGGATCAGCAGCCAATTTTCCAATTTTGCGAAGGGGTCTCCGGCCATGTAAATTAATGTAAATCAATGACCTTTTTTGCTTTCAACACCGCTTTTTACGCGGCACGTTTTTTCCAAGACTTTTGGGGGACAAGGAGGGCCGGCGGTGCCGATAGGCGCCGCCGGGAAAAATTTTGTATTTTTTAATGCGATTTGTTAACAGAATTTGTAAAAAAAGACCAATTGATTAATTTTTGGGTTTTTAGGATGTTTAAAATGAAAGAAAAAAAGTTGGAATATTTTTTTTAATTAAAATTTCAATTAAAATAATGGTAAAGAAAATATGAAGAATATTCTATCCCAGTGGGGAATTGAACCCAAGCGAAAAATAATGAAAGGCAAAAGGTTTAACCATTACACCACATATGCATGGTTGCTAAACGAAATAAAATTTATTTTTTTTCTCAAAAATTTCTCCTTCTTCACCAATTTCCTATTTTTTTCTCGACCAGACCCCCATTCTTACCAGTGCAAATTTTTACCGGCGGTACCGGTACTAGACAAACCGGTAACGGTACTTTGATTTTTGAAAAAACCGGTACCGGTACCGGTACCAAAAAAACCGGTAATTACCGGCCAGTACCGGTACCGGTACCGGTACCGAGCAACTCTAAATAAATCAAATAAAGTATAAACTGCTTAATATATTCGTCGCGACTAATTAAGAGAATTTCTATCTTTTACAAAAGTCATAGAAAAGAATAAAACAATATACCTAAAATCAATGCTAATTAACTTAACAGCTAGACTTAATTGTTATTACTTTTATTAATTTTTTTCTTATTTTCAATTAATATTTTACAATTGAACGATGCAACACTTGAATGATATTCTTCTGCTCATTTGCTAGCCCTTTTTTATTTATAATATACTTTAATTAATTTTTTATTATTTCATTTAGTGTACGACAAATTAACGATTCTTCATTTGCATGATTTTCTTCTACTCATTTGCTTAGCACTTTTTTTAGTTTTATATTTTTATTAATTTTTTATAATTTTTATTTAGTTTCAACCAATGAAAACAATTTTGAATTGTTTTCAATTAATTGCTATGACTAAAAGTAAAAATCCAATAAATTTTAACTTTTAAAAAATTTCAATTTTATTATGACAGCATAAATTTTGGTGCTATAACAAATAACTATGTGTTCTATAGATTTAGTATATTTTTTAGATCTCATTTAATAAAATTTTTGGAGAAATCAAACTTGGGCACCTTTTCTAATACTTTTTAAGTTTATAATTTAATTTTTTATATAATCTTCTTTTAATTGTTTTTAAAATTTTAAATTTTCGCATTCTAACTACAATTTTATCTAATAATGAAATCTAAAATGTTTTTTTTATTCGCAAAGAAACACAAAGTTTTTTTTCACTAGGTCATTAGCAAAATTTTATTTTAATATATCATTTTAGGAATATAAACCTTTTATATTTATTTTCTTATTTTATTATTTAATTGATTGAATTTTCACATTCTTAGTTACAAATATTATTATATTGAAGTTCAAAATTTTAACTATTTTCCCTATATAGTTCGTCGTGTATCCTTTTTTCCTCACCATTCCGATTTTCTAATTTAACTATTTAATTCTTGAAATTAAGATATCCCTAAATTAAAATTAATATAGTATAGTAAAATAAAAATTTTTTCATTAGAATGCACTATTTAATTATTTGTTATAGTAATTGTTTATTCAAAAATTTAACTGATATAGAAAAATTAAAACTATTTTCGTACTACAGTAAAATATTTTTCTTTTGAGCGTTTTTCATTTTTTTCTATTCTAACGAATAAATATTTGTGGCTCCTCTGTATTTATTTATTAAGAATTTTTTAATAAAATTTAATTATTCATGCAAGATTCAGTCTGATTGATTTATTATCATTTTATGATTTTAGCATGCCGACAAGCTATCATTCAAGTTATAATATTCCAAAAATTTATAATTATTATTTTAAGTAATTTGCAAGAATATATCTTACTCTTCAATTATTTTATTCTTAATGAATTGTTCGGTTATTAATCTTTTTATTTTTTTGATGAATGAAATAAGGTTCTTTGTAATTTTGAAACATTTTTAATATTTTTCAATATAATTAATATTTCTTCTTTAGCTCTTTTTAAATTTAGACCCCTCGGTGTCTCACTTTTTTTCTTTAATATACAGAATTTAATTATATATGCTCGAGTGATATATCTCAATTTTAAATTCCGTTAAAAGGTATTAATTATAGACTAATTAACATTAAAAGAATTGAATTTGTCTTTGATTAATTCAAATATATTTTTATTATTTGAACTGTTCATTCCCATTTTATTTTAAAAGATGGATTATTAATGCATATCCTCTAAATTATGTTCTCCCAAAATAATACATAAATCACGAGATTAAATTTATATTTCTCTCCTTTCAAAGTTCAAATTTTTGTTGTTCTAAATAATATGAATTAATCAGTTTTATTGCTTATTTCAATCGTTAATCGTTCTAGACCAATCTACATATGATATTAAATCGCTTTAAATGCATTTCTTTTTTAAAACAATTCTATATTAATTGTTCGCTTCTTGCGTAAAACATTCTTTTATATTCGTTTCTTTATGCATAAGAATTTATTCTTTATTAAAAAATATTTATTTATTAAATATAAATTCAAATTCAAACACACATTCAAGTAAAATACCAAAAAATATGCAAACAAACAAATAAAATAGAGTTAGTTTAGTGCTTAATTTAAATTTGTTGATGTATTTCATGATTTCTTGCTTTTATTTTTTTATTCATTAAAAAGGATATTTTAAATAATAATAAAAACCGAAAATTTTATGTTTTAATTTAGAAGAATTACAATATATTATCATTTAACAATTGTTTAAATGATCATTTTTTTATAAATCATTATAAGTTAATATTTTTTTGTGATTATTTAACTTTACATTTCTAAAAAATTTAGCTTAAGTTTTATCAATCCATAAAAATAACATTTTTTAAAATTCTAATGTAAAGCTGAATTTTTTTATTAAACTTCCTAAACCTTTCCTAAAGAAATGAAATACGATATCAATTCTAAATTGGAAATATTCTAAAAAATAAAAATAAAATTTGGCTTTAGTTGGCTTATAAAGAACCACTAAAAATAAAATAATTTTTTATTCAGAAAAAATATCGCAATTTAAAAATATGAAAATAAAAAGTCAAAATTCAGAAAACTTGAATATATTTAGAAATTTTAGACATTATTTTAGTTAATATAAACGTAATTATTAAATTTGATGACAACTTCAAAAAAGTGGTGCACCATTTTATCTAGCAAAATGATATTCCAACGCTATATATAATTTCGTAAATTTGTACCTTCTCAAATAAAAGAAAAAATAATATTGAATTACTACAAAAAAAGCAAAGTAGCTCTGTATCAAAATTTTTCTTAAATACAAAATAGATTTATTATTTTTATATATTCCATCATTTTTGAATTCTTTCTAATAATTAATGATTAAGAAAATGCAATGTACGTATTTATTATTTATAATTTTTTTATTTTTTGCATTAGTGAGTCATTTCTGAAACAATAAATATTAAATTTATCTGGCGCAAGGTCAAATGAAAATTTTATATAAATTTATAATTAAATTAAAACTTCTTACAATGTTTTTAAATCTGAAACTCGAACTTTAAAGATTAAGTATGTTGATCAAAACAATAAATTAACGATTGGTTGTAATGATTTACAATTATTACGCCGTATCAAATAAATTAAAGTTTAGATTTTTTTTAATTTAAATTCTCTTTAAAAAATTTAATAGTGCGCGTTTGAGCGCTTCGAACCATACCTAAAAGGTCATTTATAGCAATTGATATTATTTAAGTTTGATGGTAATGTTTCATAAATTATTATTTTTATAAAGATTCTATTGTTAAATGACGTATTTAAGTGTTTTGCAAGTATTTTTATAATTATTATTTTTGTTACTGTTGTCTTTTTTTCGTAAAAAATTCTTGTTATTTTAAAGGTTGGTTGTCGAATTTATATGGTAAAACGCATTTCTCGTCATTATAAATGATTATTTTGGCGTTTTGTCATAAATAGTTAAAATTCATATTTTGGCGTTTTGCCAATTTTTTCACTTTTTCAACTTTTATTTTTTGGGAATTTCTAAAAAAATGCAATAAAAACGAAAAATACACCCCTAAGCGTAATAAAAAAGTTAACGGAAAAATTTAAAAAAATTCATACCCCTATTTTTTTCATACATAATTTTTAATTTAAAAAATGTTAATATTTGCTTAGAAAATATTAGAAATGAAATACTCACTCTTTTAGTTAACTATTTCAAAATTTTTCGTTAATAAAAGTCGTGATCCTACTTATTAGCATTTAATTTTATTGCATTCTTTAAAGATTAGAAAATTATTTTACATTTTTTTTTCAATTAGTTTTATTTATTCTAAGACCCATATAATTTTTCTTTGATTATATTTTTGCATTTATTGCCAACTCTAAAGAACCCTCTTCGTCATCTTTATGAAAGATTGAGTCTTTCTTATATTTATATTGTTTTTTAATGAGAATTTATGAATTTAATAAAAAAAAAAAACCTGGACCGGGAATTGCCGAGACTGAAAAACCTGGAGCGCACCTCGATTTTCGCCCGGGACGTGAAACGGTAACAAGCTGGTAATTTTCCCAATAAAAAAGTTTAAAAATGGAAAAATTAAAATTTTTGATTATTCAAGTGAAAATTTATAATTTTAAAAACCAAAAGTAAAGAAATATTATAAATATTTTGAATAAATTTACTTCAAATAACTATTTTCAAACAATTAAGAATATTACTAAAATTCAGAATTTTAATCTTTATCTGACCAGAATTTAATTAACGACATGAAAATCCAAAAATTTTGCAGAAAACATCAAAAATTCGGTATTTTTCAATAAATTTAAATTTATATTATTATATTGCAACCTATCGGTACATTTCAATACAAAAATTATGAATTTTTTATTTCCTTATTAATTATTTAGCTTTCTTCAATTGAGCAATTTTATTTAATCCTTTTGTGCTATATCGTCGAGCCCAGCTGGAGGTGTCAGCATGTCGAAACGATTTAATTTGTTTTAAAAATATGTTAAAAAGAATTTTTAACTTAAAATTTTTCATTAAAATACTTTTCATAAACATTCTTGTAAAATATCTCTTTATTATTTTAACTGCTTATTCACTTTATTGATATATATTTAAATCATGCGCCCTATATATTGCTTCTTTCTGAAAAAATGCCAGCTTAATGTCTATTTTTCCTTATTTATCGTTGAAAATTTTAATTTATTTATTTTTCTTCTTTATTTTATTTTTTTATATTTCGAATTTTATGCTCTTGAACGATTTTACAAAAAATAACGTCGAGTATTCTTCAGTTAATAATTTATTACATAACTGTTTATTCACTTTATTCATTACATTAACGCTATAATTTAAGAAAATTAATAATAATTGGATTTAGTAATCTAATTGGTATATTATATTTGTTTTTAATTTTTAATATTCTCAATTCATAATTATTTATATCCTTTTTATGCATTTGTTAAATTTCATTTAGATGTATTTTTATTTCATATATTAAATTACCGTTTAAATTATTAATGTATTCTCTTTTTTAGTATTCTTAAATGCATTCGAACTGGTGACATAATTGACTTAACAGGACATTTCACTTGTTTATAGAAAATATATGTTAGATATAATGAATTAATGAGCTTATCTGTTCAAGGATCTATGTAATTATTGAGAAAGTTTTTAATTAAAGCTTCATTCCGTCCTCTCTTTTGTGAAATATATTTATGGGCTTTTACATGACATAAACTATCTCTCAACCAATAATTCTGTTGTTCCTTTATGGAACAAAACCTTCACTTGATGATATATTTTTTGGAAAAAATCTCGTATAGGGTGTAATACGCTAAAATGTGATAAAAATGACCTAAATATTCTTAGAATAATATTGCCTTTGATATCTCTTTTTTAAGAAACGATTTTTTCGAGGTATATTTTCAAAACTTTTAGTTTTAAAAAGAAATTTTACAAAATACTCAAAATATATAAAAAATGAAATATGTATAAAATTACATAATTTAGAATTTTTGGAGTATTTAATAAAAAACACGATTATAAGGAGAATTTTTTTTTTGCAATTTTTCGAAAAGTTAGTCCTTTTTTTGTGGTTCTTAGAATAGATCATTCACACAAATAATTTTGTTAAGCGCTTAATACTAACTCATAATAATTTTGCAAGAAAAATGTTTTCTGAAGTAATTGTTTGGTTAAATAATTATTTATTTTGTATAATATTATTTTACTAAATTCAATTTGTTATATTTTAATCGAGTATTATATTTTCATATTGCTTTTTATACTATTGTGTTGGTTTTTTCGCTAAATTATTTTAATTGCTCTCGCGTGTCAATATGTCTTGTTGCTTTTGCCAGACGTAAAAATTTTGCTGCGCGAAATTCACTTTCAATCCATTTCATTAATAAATCAATTATTTAACATTGGAATATCTTTTTTTTATTAATTATTTAAATATTGCATTTGACTAAAGTGTGACCTAACGATTTTTTGGATATCTTCTCATTCTAAGAAGCTTGAGATTTGTGATTAAATAATTATTATTTTATATAATATTTTATAAACAAATATTTTTATTTAAGTTGGAATATTTTAGTCGATTATTAAATCATCTTTTTTTTCTCGGGTAAACTTGTTATTTTATTTCTCTTGTCTCGAGTCAGATATTTAAGTTGTTTCGTCGGTTCGAACATGTTTTAAATTTTTAATTCTGTGCCGAATTTATGATTTACTTTGTTATTATTAAATCATTAAATTTTAGTAGATAATATTCCCAATCAAATTATCGATTGATTTTCGATCGAAAATTTGATCGGCCATTTTTCCTTCTAGCCCAAGCCCAAACCTATTGGATGGCTTCGGGAGAAAAAGTGAGAGAGAGAGCGAGAGATAGATAGATAGAGAGAGAGAGAGATAGATAGATAGATAGAGAGAGAGTGTGTGCGTGAAAGAAGAGAGAGAGGGAGAAAGAGCGATAGGGAATACGTGAAAAATTGATTTTCGATCGAAAATTTGATCGGCCATTTTTCCTTCTAGCCCAAGCCCAAACCTATTGGATGGTTTCGGGAGAAAAAGTGATAGAGAGAGCGAGAGATAGATAGATAGAGAGAGAGAGAGAGATAGATAGATAGAGAGAGAGTGTGTGCGTGAAAGAAGAGAGAGAGGGAGAAATAGCGATAGGGAATACGTGAAAAAACGGAAAAGAAATGAATTGAAGGTAGAGAAATAGAGAAAAAATGGCAATTAAAATTAAATTAGATATATGTTATTTTTTGCTCAATAAAAAATAATAAATTATGATTAATTGTAGCATTAAATCATAATATATTTAGGTACGCAGTATAATTTTTTAAAATCCTATTTAATTTATGTCAATTTATTTTTTTAGGGTAAATATTAACAAATAATTTTTGGAAAAGCGCAACAACAGCAAAAAAAAAAGCGCATTAGGGGTGGCCCCGGCGGGCGCCAAAGCGCTGGCCGAACCGCACGCCAGCAGCAACAGTTGCTTCTGTTCTGCTTCGTCTGCTGCGATTGGATTGGTCCAACCGATGGTTTTGGATGGACATGGGACCGATAAAACTGTGCACTCCGCTCGGCATTGGAACAGTGCCATCCAATGATCAGTTGAGGACAAGAAGTGCCGTCAATGAGCATCGGATTGCCAAGCAAATGATTAAATTGACTGCGCCAGACAATGGGGTCGAATCGGCAACACCGGCAAGGTTTTGAGTAATAAGCAGTGGCGGCATTCTTTTAAACGGGAAGGGCGCTTGGGACATTAAGGTTAACCAACCAATCTTTTTTTGGGTTCAAAATTTGGCTCTATTCCAGTTTACGCGTCCAATCGACTTTTACGCGTCCAATCAAAGACCATCCCCTGTTTCTTTGGTCATAACTTTTTTTACTTGGTCAATCCACAATAATTAAAAGCTAAAGTCTCGGGAATTTATAAATACAAGAAAAAACTGCAAATACTGGAATTCATCTTTTTCGCGTATATTCAAGAAAATTTTGTTTGTCTGTTGCTTTATCCCAGAATTTTTTCTAGATAAAACTTCTTTGAGCTTTAAGCTTTCGATTGATATCAAGAATGTGTTATAACCTAAGAAACAGGAGATAGTCTTTGATTGGATGCGTTAACTGCAGTAGAGCCCAAAATTTTACATAGCTAAATTTGGTTAACACGAAAATTTATTTATTGTTTCAACAATTCCATTTTTAGACCAATTCGGTGCCGCAATTTGTGTTGAACAATGTGCTGCTTCTTCTTCTGTTGGTGATACCAATTCCGACTTTGGCCTTTCGGTGGCCGTTTCAGTGTCCGGCTGTGGCGAGGCGTTAACGCGCAAACATTTCGCTGAAGCGTTGGCCCCACTACGTGTGTTTCCGGCAGACGACCATGGCACTGTCACTGTTATCGGTTTGTGATTTCTTTCCGTTCGATAAGGGGGACAAGGTTCTGGTCGGTTCTATGCGTCCCATGACATTATGCGTTTCATGAATGACCATCCTGTTTCTTAGGCCATAACTTTTTTCTTACTTGGTCAATACCCATATTCTTGGTATTAAACAAAAGCTTAAGGTCTATAGAAGCTTTTGTATAACTTTATTTTTAGCTAAAGGCAATAGACAAAAAATTATACTCGGAAAAGTTAAATTTGGTATTTTTTCATTGTAATTTCTTTGTTAATGCCAGTATTTGCTCTTTTCTTGCATTTATAAAATCTCGAGACTTTTGTCTTTCGCTTGGTACCAAGAATATGGGTATTAACCAAGTAAGAAAAAAGTTATGACCTAAGAAACTGGGTATGGTCATTCATGGGACGCATAAAACCGAATAGAACCAAAATTTGTATAAGCATTGATGGTTATTCTGCTGATTTTCCCCAGAAATCGGCCAAATTTTTGGGGAAAAAATCGTTTTTTCAAGAAATTCTCCAGCGGGTGTCATCGGCAGATATCAAAATCCGTGGTTGGAAAGCGATGTCCATTTCTGGGCGGCCAATGGCATTCGAATGGCGCGACATTACAGCGGCGGAGGTGCCGTTTACCACGACGAAGGTATTTTCGAGGAAGAACGGAGTATTTTGCCATAAATTCCTAGCCCTAAAAAACATTCTCTTTTAGGTAACCTGAACAGTAGTCTGAACTCTACACATGAACGCACTCGCGCAAAAGGAATTTGCAAAATGTGGCAGATTTTCTAAATGCCAAATTGTTTGGCGGATGTTTCTGTCACCGCTCCGCGACTGATCAAAGCGAACGCGACGATTTGCTAATTGAGCCAAGCGGTGCTAAAGTGTCGGGCACACCCGCTCTGATTGAACGCGGACGCGCATATCACCACTTCCCTTTTGGATGTTGACATTGGCACTGTCCGACGCGCACTCAAATCGCCGTTTGATGATCAACGGATTCAAACCAATGCGAGCCGAAGTGTCCGCGCAAAATCCGTCGACTGTTTGGCACGGCATTTATAACCAATTCGAATGGCGCGACATTACAGCGGCGGAGGTGCCGTTTACCACGACGAAGGTATTTTCGAGGAAGAACGGAGTATTTTGCCATAAATTCCTAGCCCTAAAAAACATTCTCTTTTAGGTAACCTGAACAGTAGTCTGAACTCTACACATGAACGCACTCGCGCAAAAGGAATTTGCAAAATGTGGCAGATTTTTTAAATGCCAAATTGTTTGGCGGATGTTTCTGTCACCGCTCCGCGACTGATCAAAGCGAACGCGACGATTTGCTAATTGAGCCAAGCGGTGCTAAAGTGTCGGGCACACCCGCTCTGATTGAACGCGGACGCGCATATCACCACTTCCCTTTGGTGGTGGTGGATGTTGACATTGGCACTGTCCGACGCGCACTCAAATCGCCGTTTGATGATCAACGGATTCAAACCAATGCGAGCCGAAGTGTCCGCGCAAAATCCGTCGACTGTTTGGCACGGCATTTATAACCAATTCGAATGGCGCGACATTACAGCGGCGGAGGTGCCGTTTACCACGACGAAGGTATTTTCGAGGAAGAACGGAGTATTTTGCCATAAATGCCCCAATCCGTCTTGTTTTAAATAAATTCCTAGCCCTAAAAACATTCTCTTTTAGGTAACCTGAACAGTAGTCTGCTGTCTACATATGAACGGAACTCGCGCAAAAGGAATTTGCAAAATGTGGCCGATTTTCTAAATGCCGAATTGTTCGGCGGTTGTGCTTCTACCACCGTCAAATGGAAATGGCATTTCTAAAGGCACGCGGGCCTTGACTTATGAGGTGGATACAGTAGGGCCTTACCATATCTCATCTTTAATGATTACTAAAAACACTAGATTAAATCTTTATCTCGCGAGAAATGTCCGTGCGATTATGTTGTAAAGTCCAAAGGGAAAAAAAGGCTTTGGATGTCCCGGCGGAAATTTTCCGATTATCCTTTACGAGAAATTGCTCATTTTAACTTTGCATTTATATTAATAATAATAATGTTTAAACATATTTTTTTTTATTTTAGGATGATTTTAATTGGTTTAGTCATTATTGCTTTTGTGACTTTTTGTCTTCTGTTGAGTTTCATTGGGTTTAGGGGTATTTTTTGATTATGCTGTCACAAATGATAATGATTCCTTTTTTAAGCTCGTTCGCACTCTGCATCTGCGTATGACCGCTCCCGTCGTGTTTCTCAAACTGGCACTCGCGCACATGTTATTGACTTTGATGAACCAAATACAAGTGACGGAGCAAACTCTGTTCGTGGTGGCGGTGGCGGGCGTTTTCCAATTGACGATGCAATGTGGTTGTCCATGTTTCGCCGCTTGGTGGGTTTAATTTAATTTAATTTTTACTTAAAGTTTATGTTTTTTTTTGACAAAAAAAATTTTGAAAACGAATTTTTTAAAAAATAAATTCTATTTTAAACTTTTTTTAAAATTTATTTATTTATTTTTTTTAATTTATTAATTTATTTTTATTAATTTATTTTTTATTTATTTTATTTTAATTAACTTAACTATTTTTCCAAATTAATCAATGCTAAGAAAATTTGGCCACGATTTTGAGACATTAAATTTAATTGAATAAAAAAATTATATATTTTTTCTTATATTGTTAATTATTCGCCCTCTTCATTTTTTCAGAATAATCTGGCCCGAACTGTTGAAACCATCAAAATTTGCCTTCAGTCCATTCTCGCGGCCCAGCAATTAAACAGCTGGGACATTAATCATTGCAACGAGGGAATTTACGTTTATGATTTTTTGTTGGTCGAGCATTTGTCGCAAAATAACTGTAATAATATTAATAAAATAAATAAATATTTATTTTATTTTAAAGATTTTGTGTCGGTGCGCTCGGTTATGCCGGCCAACAGTGCCTTTGGATTGTTTTACTTTGAAATTACCGTTCTTCAGATGAAATCGTGAATTTAAAAAAAAATGTTTTAAAATAAGTTTGATTATATTAAGGGACGTTGGAGTTGGACTTGCCCCAGCGCACATGAGTTTGGTCCCGGTGATGTTGTCGGATGCGGAATGGACGCAAACAACCGGGGCATTTTTTTCACATTGAATGGCCACAAAATTTGTGAGTAAATGAATGGATTCAAAAGACAAAACAAATTCGAATTGTTTCATTCTTAAGCAAGCCAATTTTTGCAAGCCGAATTGTTTCACATGTATGCGTGCTGTACTCTCGTGGACATGAACGACTCCGTCAAGGCAAATTTCGGGCCCGACTTTCTGTTCAACATTGTCGAAATGTTGCCCTTCTGATGGGCTGTTTCTCAATTTGCCAGTGGATTATCGGGTGGGAATTGCGATGTTGATAATAATTTTCAACACTGTTAACAAATGAACCAAAATAATTGAATTAAACCCGTTACACATTAAATAAAGTAAATTATTTTATTTTATGCTTTCCATTGGTCTCTTATTGCTTTTAAAATTGATAGTTATTACAGTTTTCAACAACAAAAAAAAGTTACTTACCCCTTTGTCCCTTCCGATCCATCCTCCGTTCGTCAATCTTTGACCCCAAACATTTTCTTAAATTCTGTAATGCATTAAATTTATATGATAATGATGATGATTGGATTTTATTTAATTTCTATCGCTGTTGGCTAAGTTTATTATGTTACAATGATTAGCGATTTTTTTTTATTGCAAAAGGCCAACTATTTTTGCGTAATAAAAGGCAATAATGCCTATTGCATAAGTCACTTTATTTGCAGATTAAAAAAAAGAATCTATTTTAGCTTTTGTATTTTATTTTTTTTTCACAACGCACTCAATGTCGAATCCGAGGGCAAGTTGTCACAGCAATGTTTCCTGTTTAAAAATATATTTAGAACCTCACTGAAATTAGAGCACCGTTTGCAGTTAATGGACAAACAAATTTTGTAATCTTTTCGTTTTAAGAATAAATGTACATTTCTTACCCGGTTTCAGCCTGCGTGGTATGATGGTTTGACATTTCCGTTGCCGGTACACCACCAACCATACCTGCCTTTTCCACCACGACCACCACCACCATTGCTGTTACCGTCGCAAGTGCCACAAATGCCATTTCTTCTTAACCCATTCATCAATCCAATGGCAATGCCGTCCCAATTCTCGCATCTTCCATTGCTGAACCAATTTGCGCATCCGCTTACAGGGCCATTTCCACATCCGGTTTTTGCTCAGACACCCATTCCTGCTGCTTTTCCCCCTCCGACAGGGATAACACTCACGCGTCGCCAACATTTTGAGCGCATTGCTACAGATTTTCATAGCCAGGGCGTCCCACAACAGCAACAACAAACTATACCAATGAACAATGAGGGAACGGGCCGGAATGCGGGTGTTCGACCATTTCTTGAGCAATTTTATCAGGATGGCACTACAACAAATGATTTTTTGGTCTTCGATTGGCAAATTGGATCATACATCCCGTAAACCCTTTCATTAAAGTCTGAGTACAAAGCTTTTTTTTTTTTTGCTTAGTGGTTTAACCCTTAAAGTGCTTGAGTTTGATTACGCGGAGAGAGTTCCTTTTCGCAATGGCACAACCGCGCCCGGCATAAATATTTTGTTGGAAAATGAACAACATTTACGTGTTCATATTTGTGCAAGAGAGGAAAGGGCTACCCTTCTTTCAAACACTCTCTTGGTTGGAGGCACTTACCGGTTCATGCATTTGAATGTGAGACCGAAGCGCGATTTTGGACAGTCTGTGAACTACACTTTATCTTTCGCATTTGGAAGTTCAGTTCACTTGATTCGGGTTATCCTGTTTTATTTATTTATTTGTCATTTTGAATTTGATGAGTTTAAGGGACCGACAGTAGCATTTAATCCATTAACTCTTCGAAGTCCGAGCGACCGGGTTCCTCAATTTGTTTGTCCAAAAACTAAATAAAATAAAATAGTCGATGGTCAAAAAAATTCCCTACCCCCTCAACATCAGCAGCACAGTGGAACGATTTCGCACAATGATCGTCCACATAATCAGCAACCAATGCAAGGTAGAGACACAATGCCGACACTTCAAGCTGAGCAACATCCGCCACCACTGTCGCCACAAACAAACAATGTACAGCAGCAACAACCAACTGTACCGAGTCCGCTGAACGAGCGCCAACAGAGTGTACAACCAACGCAGGGTGAACATCCACAAATCCGGGCAAACGCCACCTTGCAACCAAACATGGTTCAAGCGCAGCAGCAGCAGCAAAGTCATCAGTTTTTGGCACTTGACCACGACAATGACGATCAGCTTTTGAACCAAATTTTTTTGGTAGCAAAATTAAAAAAAAAATAACCAGCAATTGACATGCCAATTACAGGATCTCACCACTTCCGCTGAAATGCAACCTATCGCCTTGGATAACAACAACAACAATAATATGGTTAGCAAGAATTTTTGGTTTGTTTATTTGTCTAATATTCCATTTTGTTTTAGAATCCACAAATTTCTTCGTCAGCATCTTCATCTCGTCGCCGAAACAATGCCAATGCCGGACGTGGCCGAGGAAGAGGAGGAGGAACCAGACGCAGAGCGGTGAGACGCATGAATGAATGAAGATTAAAAAAAAAAAACATTTTGTGAATTATTATTATTTGTTTATTTTTAAATAAAGAATGCTCGTCAACAGCCCCAAAGCGAACGAATTCAGTCGTCCCAACCCCAAACGGTCCAAATACTTTCTCCATCAGTGGTTCAACATGGCCAAGGTTTAACACGTGAACAATGCGATAGTATACTTCCCAATCTGGAAGTGAACGAGGCAATGGTCCGAAATGATGAGCGATGTGTTATTTGCCAAATCGGATTTGACTTGGGGTCATTGAATGCTACCGAACTCCCATGTAAACATCTTTATCATTTGTCATGCGCTAGAGATTGGCTTATGCACCAAAATCGTTGTGCCATTTGTATGCGCCGTTTTGTGCTTGACTCTGATGCTTAAATCAATTTGTCTTATGCAAAAATAATAATAATTACATAAAGGAGTGCACATATTTATTTAAAAAATTCATGTCAAAAATATTAATAATTCAATGACAAATCATTATTTGATGAGACTTTTTTGCAAAATAGTTTTGTGTTATATATGAAAAATAAGATGAGAGCGAATGGGAGCGCCGTAGCATAGTGGTTAACGCTTTTGATTAAATGCTTTGGGGTTCTAATCCGCACGGCGCTCCCATTAGGTAGGAATTAACAGTTATTAACAATACTAACGCTTTATTAATAAGCTTTAATAATAAATAATTGCTTTAATAATAAATAAACAAATAATTGCTTTAATATTAATTAACAAATAATACCATACCATACCATACCATACCATACCATACCATCTCATACCCTACCATACCATACCATCTCATACCATACCATCTCATATCATACCATACCATACCATACCATACCAGTCATTTTTATTTTTTCATTTTTAATGAAAGGCATTTTTTGTTACATTTTATTGTAAAACACTAATGAACACATTAATTTTAAATTAATACCCTTCATTTTTAACTTCATGACCAATAGAATCGTTTTTTTGACAAAGTTAATGTTTTTTGTTAACAAGAATAAAATTTTCTTTTTATGTTTTTCAAGTACTAATATGAAATATATTATATAAATTCATACCCTCTCATACCATACCATGCGCTACCATACTCTACCATGCGCTACCATACGATGCAATACCTTACCATGCTATGAGCTACCATACCATGCGCTACCATACTCTACCATGCGCTTACCATACCATGCGATACCATACCATGCGCTACCATACCATACCATGCGCTACCATACCATACCATACCATGCGCTACCATACCCCCCCCCTCCATTTTTTTGTTTCAAAATTAAATTTATTTGTCATTTTTTATCCATTACTCTGCTCATCGATATAAATTATGTTTTTAGGTCCAGAAATGTCTAATTTTAATCAAAATGATTTTGCCATTACTTCGGTGCACCAAATGCGCAACCGACCTCGGAATACAATTGGTGAAATAGCGGAAGTGCGCTTTGCTCCACTTGAAGAAGTGGAACGGCCCGATCGTGTGCTCGAGCGTCTTGTACAGCGGCTGTTTGACAGAGACGGTTCAAGAACAAGCTGAACAACACCAACGACAGCAGAATGATTTTGATGACAACTTATTAATTGTTAACCTTCCCGGACGCTCAAATTGGAATCAATAAAAAAAAATGTAACACATAGTAGAAGAAGAAGAAGAAACTTGCAAGCGTTTGTCATACAGAAAGAAATTAATAATTTACAATATCTAAGAACAATCGCAAGGCATGAGACAGATGTTCTTGCTTTTTGGATCCTGTAAAAATGACTTTTCCAGAATGATAGGCTAAACAGGTGACCAAAGCGTGATGATTGTCTACAACAATCTTACAACGCATAGCGGGAAAAATTGTGGGATCATATTGGATGTTACGAAATCTGTGTGGGTCCAGTGTTGGTATAAAATTCAACAGAGGCAAACGATGGGGTAATGTGAATGAACCAACTATGTTTGTCACACGTATCTCATGGAGTTCTAACTGAGAGCCCAAAGCATGCTGCACCCTTCTTCTGATTTTTTGCGCCTCGCGTACCGCTCTGTTTGGACAAGGGACACCCGTTAACACCGCACGGGCTGATCGAAATAGAAGACACGCAAGAGTGCGTTGTTGAGGCAGACGCAGTCGTATAATGATTGCATGGAATCGTTGGGGATCGTACTCCGAGTTGAATCCGTTTTGAGCAATTTTCAAAAACTCTGTGTTTGTGAAGGGCGCCCGCTGTAGTTGAAATGTCACTGTACAATTTTGAATAGTTAACATTTATTTTTTTAATCTGACATTAAAAAAACGACAATATTTGAATTAAAAAAAACACCCGTTCATCATGCATCATCATCATCACTAAATCATGGTTCTTTAACAACAACAACAACACTAAGACACTCAAGCGGAAACAGAGAGCTATGATCACCACCACCAAATTGAAGAACACATGGCAGTTGGGGGTAAGCCAGCTTTATACCATGCTTTACATAGTAGTAGACGCGCACCTAGAGTGTATTGTACACATAGATTGGTTAAATTTAAATAAATCAAAGACAAACCGTAATGCCAAGATAACCGCGCATAGCATATGCAGTTTGAGCTGGATGAATTGTCAGTTCGTTGCAATGGACGCGAATGTTTTTCCAGGCAGGGCGCAGATGATTGGTGCGTAAATGAAGATTGGAACGCAACATTTCCGAAATTTCTCGACGTTTGCTCAGCGTCTGCAGCAGAACGTGAAGCTCATTCATTGAACATTTGTAGTGTTTGCAGAGAAAATCAATCAACGGCACACTCTTCTGCTTTTCATTGCAACTGCACTTGGTTTGTGGTTGCGGGTGCTTTGGCAACTCAATGTTGTCTAAATTTAAAAAACTGTTTTTAATGTCTAAAAATAACTAAATAAACCTTTCACTTGTTCCAGTTCCATTTGATCATTTTGCAATTCCCTCGCCCGCTCCTCCTCCTCCTCGATGATTTTAAGCCAACTCATTTGTCCTTCCTGAAAATTTATTTTATTTTTTTACTAATATAGTTTTATTAATAAACTTTTTTCATAAAAAAAAGTACCTGTGTTGCTTTATCTTCTTCTTCATTTCCTGTTGTCATCTTTTGTTCCGGGTACGCATTGTGGAGCCAATCGGTCGCAAGAATCGCGTCCATTTGTTTAATAGTTAAGAGATTATTATTATTATTATTATTATTATTTCTGTAAAGCTTTATTGTGTATATATAATATTTTTTAAACATGGATAATATAAGATAAACTGTTTTGCAAAAAAAAAATGGCAGACAATTTTCAAAAATTTGATGAAAAACACTTACAACTCAGACACCCGTTTACGCTGACAATCTCAGGGAGCACGGGGAGTGGAAAATCGGAATGGGTGCTACGAATGCTGAGGAATGTGAATGCGCTAGTTTCGGAACCCATCTCGGAGATTTTCTACTGTTATGGGGAGTTGAATCCAAATATAATACAGCTTCAGAAAAGTGGACACATCGGCGGGTGTAGGGTTATTGTACATGCTGGAAGCCCAAACGAAGAGCAGGTTAATCGGCGCGCAAAAGAGTGTGATGGAAAACTGTTGATGGTGTTGGATGATCTCATGGTTGGATTGAGCCAACAATTTCTTGACACTGTGTTCACCCGGGGATCGCACAATTGGGGGGTCAGCGTTGTGTTGGTCACTCAACATTTGTTCGCAAAAGAACTGCGGGTTGCGCGCAACAACTCCCACTATTTGGTGCTGATGCGTAACCCGGCAGGCGCGCTCCAAGTGCGGACGCTCGCCTCTCAGCTATTTCCAACGAAAAGCAACTATTTCACGGAAGCATACAGGGATGCAACTGAAAAGCAATTTGGCTACCTACTAATCGACATGCACCCCGAGAGTCCGGAATTGCTGCGCCTGAAAACGAATATATATGGAGAGCAGGGTGATCTTCCCCCATTGGTTTATGTTGCAAAATGAAGCATGTCAAAAGAAGAAGAAGACTACCAGATAAACATACTATGAATGTTAGCCCGCTGATGTTGAAAAATGCTGACTTCTTACACCACTTTCGCTCAAAATATCGCTCAAAAAGCAGACAGCGCAAAATGATAGAGAACGCTTTGGATGAGCAGTTGCTCTGTTTTGTGGAGATGGGTTTCAATGTGTTGAAGGGTCGTGTTCCGTTAGGGAAGCGACAAATTCAACGGTTGGGTGCATTGAAGCACCAGTTGAGGCGCTTAGCACGCGCACGTTGCGCAAAAACCGCGCGCAGAGTACTATTATTGAATCGTCAAGACCAACAACAACAACAACAACACCACCAAACCGGTGCTGGCTTTCCGGTGGTAGCCAGTATGCTGACAAGCATTCTCTTACCAATGTTAATGGACAAATTACTGCCAAAAACTAATTGATAAATAGATAAAAAATAAATATATAAAAGCGAAACAGCTAAGAGAGCACTCGTTTAATTAAACATTTAGAAGAGCGCAAAAAATGCGTCACGCAATGCGAATGTTTCTCGTCCCGGAGGACGTCTTTCAGTCGGTATTTGTTCAACCCCAAGCAGCAGCAGCAGCAGCAGCAGACGGTGCCGACGGTACAACAATTGGGCTTTTGCGCTCACGCATCCAACAAATTGAGCGCAGCAGGGAGCTGAACGAAGAGCAGAAGGCCGCGCAATACCATCAGGAATTCAAACGGCTCAACAAACTGGTGCGCGAGCAGGAGGAGCAGCCGATCAATGTTCGACTTCAGCACGAAAAGGAGAGAGAAAAAAATGCAGCAACGCCGCCGCCGCCGCCGCAAACGATAAATCATTCAACGCCAAAAAGATTGGAGAAAAACATTGTACCATCAGCGTTTGGGTTGAGGAGGCAGAGACACAACTACACACAAAAGGCGGGGGCATTATCAAATCGCAGACCTGCCCAAAAACAACAAAGAAAAGCAGCAGCAGAAACACCAAACAGCAGTGGAAATGGAGAAACGGAAAAAGAAGAGGGTGATGTAGATGATGGGGAACAGTGGGACGACGCACAATCATCATCATCCACGGCGTCAACAGGTGGTGCCGCAGCAAAAAGAGTGCTCAGAGCAAGAGATGGGGAAGCAGGAAAAGGAGGAGGAGGAGAAACGGCTGATAGCCTTCAAACAAAACACAACTACCAGATGACCAAAAATGCACTGATCACACACATTCAAAAAAAGGGGCACAGTCTGGGAGTCAGTGATCAGGGAAAGGTTTTGCGCGCAGATGGGTCCGAGTTTAAAACGAGCAACGTGGAGGCAATTGTCAGCCATTTGTTGAACAGGGACAAGCGAAGCGAATTCAAAGGGCCGCCTGTGGGCTATAAGGAATTTGCTGAAAAGGCTAGAGGGGATCCGTTGCTAAAAAAGTATTTGTTTCCGGAACAGCCTCTACAATTTGGCAAAGGCCTGACTGACTTTAAGCATGGAAAAGGACATAAAAAGAAGTGCGAAGGGGGAGGAGGGAAAAGTGTCTTCAGGTTCAAACCGACACTATGGTAGTCGACCGGAAGAAAGAACAGCTGTTGGACCAGCTGTACAAAGATGTTAACTCATCGGTCAGCTTTACCAGCGTTGAGCCGCTTTTGCGCGAGGCGAAAAAGGTGAACAATCAAATGAGTAGAAAGGATGTAGTGGACTATTTGGCCACCCAACGCACATACACCATTCATAGACAAGCGAAGAGGCGCTACAAACAACTACCAACACTCGCTTCTGGACTGCACACCGAATGGCAAGCAGACCTGTCTGTCTTTGACAAATTGTCGCGAGAGAATCACGGCTACAAGTACCTTCTTGTCTGCATCGACACACTGAGCAGACAGCTCTTTGTTGAGCCGGTGAAAAGCAAAAAGAGCTCCGACATGGTTGCTGCTTTTGAACGCTTGTTTAAACGCTCCAAATACATACCATGGACATTGTCATCATCAACAACAAGTTCAAGCAGTACAGCAACAACAACGAGTTCAAGCAGTACAACAAGATCAAGCAGTACAGCAACCTACACCTCGCCGCGAATTCACGCAGGGATGGCAGAGCGGGCCAACCGAACCATCAAAGAACGCCTTTATCGCTATTTCACGGAACGGGGTACCCAAAAATGGGTTGATGTGATACAGCAAATTGTGCATGGAATAAACCACTCGTACAACTCAAGCATAAAAATGCGCCCAGTTGATGTGAATTTTGAGAATGCCGAAAAGCTCAGGAAAAAACTCAAGCAGAACGCTATTGGTGGGACAGCGGAAGCAGCAGCAGCAAAACGGAAACAACCACAACCACGTTTTAAGGTGGGTGACCGTGTGCGCATTGAGAAGTACAAACACGTGTTCCAAAAGGGCTACACCGGACGCTTCACCAACGAAGTGTTCACTGTTGCCGAAGTGCACACTGACCGCTTTCCCGTCACGTACCGAATACGTGATGACGACGGTTCCCTGATCAAGGGCCGTTTCTATGCCAACGATCTCTGTCGTGTGCTAGTGCGCAAAAATGATGATGATGATGATATCCTATATGACATTGAAAAGGTCGTCCGAAAGAGGAAAAAGCAAGGTGTTGAATACGTTTTGGTGAAATGGAAAGGCTACAGTCAACGGCACAACAGCTGGATTCCTGCAAGCTCGATGACATGGAAAAATATATAAAGGGGCTCTTTTTTTTTAAATTTCAAATGAGAATGCCTTCATCCAACTCATTCTATGTGATCGTTCCTTCCAACACAAATGTTGAAGGAAATCGCACAAACTCTTTTCGAGTTCGACTACCAAGAAAACTTCAATTTAATTCGGAATGGGATGTGGGCTTAGGTGTGATCATATACCCCCATTCGTGGCCCTCACTCGGCACATCAGAGGACCAATTTGTTCAAATTGAATGGAAAATTGGAGAGAATGTTCAAATACCAATTCCATCCTCTAACGTGACAAACCCCGTTGAGCTTTGGAAAAGTCTTTACAAACTGCTTGAAGAAGGCAACAAACCGTTCGCAGTTAAAGTGGAAGGCGTACAGAAAAAATTTACTGAAGCGGCCAATACAGCACGTCAATTGGGCAGAGCCGAGTACATCAATAAACAACAACAACAACAAAGAGACAAAAGAAATGTTAATGATGATGATGATGATGATAAAAACGAAGAAGAATTATTAAACGCCCTTTTAGCGGGGGTTGACACGTTGCTTGACCTTTACGGAGCAACCAGTGGTGGTCTACTTGAGAGAGAAAAACGTGCAGCAACAAGCAAGGTCCCCCTGCGGAATTGGGATGACACTGAAGAGGAATATAAAGAAAAGCTTGATAAATATTTTTTGCGTCTACGTGGCCGTAATTTAGAACACTTAGAGGGACTGATAACAGAAAAGTTGAATGCGGAAATTGCACTGATGGATGACGAAGAAAGGAAGATTCTCGATCAAACCAAAGAATTAGGCATGACAGCATGGATAAAAATTTTTCAATCAGCGTACTCTGCATGTTTCCTGCATTTTGACAGTGCAACGAACAGATTTTCGTTGAAACTGGACGATCGTTATGTGCAAAAAATAAAAATTTCAGACCAACCCCCACCTGCAGCCTGAACATCCCCATCAACCCCAACACAACTGACGGTCGCGAAGCGACGCACGCACGCCTCTCCTATGCATCACCCGTCTGCAATGAACTATTTTCTGATCAAAAATTGCTTAACATCCATAGAAGGGCTGAATGAAGACAAAGAAAAGTGATTCAAAACAAATTTACAAATATGAAAAAAAACAATCATTGTATTCAAATTTGAATGATAAGTAAAAATAGCCAAATAAAAATGAAAAATGTCTGACCAAATTAAAAAATTAAAATTGAAAAAGTGACCAAAAATTTAAAACATTTTCACAACTTTCGGTTTCAAATTTAGAAAAAGTTCCTACTTTTAAAAATGAACAGTGTTCAAATAAATAAAATTCTTGCTCGAAACCCAGTCACGCGTTCGACCTTTTTAGGGTGTTTTCCATCAGATCAAATTCCAGCAGTAGCAGCCACACCAGCTCCTTATTCAATGGTGATTAACGTTGATCCGAGCGGTTCACCTGGTTCACATTGGGTTGCCGTGTATTGCGAGCAGCAAAATCGGGTGGAATACTACGATTCGACAGGAATTTGGCCACCGCTAAGCCCTTTCATCCAAAAATTTTTAAAGAGTTTTGCTCAAATTCAGTTTCATCAACTTTCGCTCCAAGCACCATACTCACACTCATGCGGAAAGCATGTGATTTTCTTTATATTTGGACGGTGTATGGGGATGCACTTTGAAGCAATTTTGCAACTGCTAAAACGCGCAAAAATATCACCAGATTTTTTTGTAAACAAATTTATGCAAAAAAATGTGTTTAAACAAATATAAATAACTAGAAAACTCAATTTAAAAAGCGCAAAAAAAAAAGAAAGAAAAATGCACGTTGATTTTGATCCTTTTAAAGTTGAATGGTCAGCATTAACCCAAATTTCTCCAGAAGTAGTCGTCCAATACGGTGGTTATAATGTGTTCAGAGGGGTTCCATACCAGCGCGGTAGTGGTATCGGGTCTGTTTTTAGGAGTCTATTGCGTTACCTAATACCAATCGGGAAAGAAATCGGGACAGCCATCGGGCGCCAAGGACTTGAATCTGGAAATCGAGTTCTATCCAATGTATTAGAGGGTAGGGACCTCAAAGAGTCACTTGTTAGTGAGGGAAAAACGGGGCTCAAAAATTTGCTAGAGAAAGCAGCCAACAACATAAATGCCCAAAAAGGTCAAGGGTTCGACTTTAAACGATACACAAAGAGAAATGATGCAAGAGAAGGTGGTGCAATTGGTAAAGCGAAAAAAGGTATAAATAAACTACAATCAAGGTTGGGACCACACGATTTCCTACCAGCAAACACCCCAGCAGGTCGGAAGAAAAAACACACTAAACAGAAATCGGTCAAACGCCTTCGTACCGATATACTTGGAACCTATTAATAAAACAACCCCCCAGAAGCACAATCATGAGTTGTTCACAAAAAATTAGCGAAAGTAGTCCCCTTGCCACAAATAGTGCTTTGAACATTTTTTCAGTACCTCCACTGCTTTTTACCACAGGGAAACTACTTTTCGGGCCACATTAAAACCCTTCATTTTTAGATGAAGCGGCAGAAAATGGGTTGGTACCCCAACATGGCCTGGCGGCTTTGGCTCCGTTCGTGGCGCAAAATTGGGACGCCATGCTACCACAACCGCAACAACAAATGGCAATGGCGTGCGTTTGCGCAGCCGTTCCTGCCGCCGATGGGAATGCCGCCGCCGATGGGATTTCCCCCGCCGGTTCCGTTCGTCCCCCTGTTCGCCAATCCGCCGCTACCAATGCCGTACCCACCACCACCGATTCCGCAGGTACTTAAGTCATTCGCAAAATGCTAAAATTTCAGAATTACAGAAAAAAAGGAATTTTTCTGGGGGGGGGGGGGAATATGCATTTCTTGTAAATAAAAATCTTAAATTTTTTCAGCAATTTAGAGACAAATGGGGTTCTTTTTGGGCAAATAATACTTTTTTCAAATATTTTTAAGCCGATTCCAATTCCTCCGGCTCGTCCGCTGTATGGGGCTTTCAACGCATCACAAATGAGACCGCCACGGTTGATCAACATGCCGTTTGCTCCGGTGAGTTTATATAATACCGCGTTAGAGTCCATGACGTAAAACTGTATGCTAAAATGATTGATGTTCAGTCATCTTTGAATTTAAGCATCTACAAAACGCTTGAAAAACAACCAGCCACATATGCAGTGCGAAAAACTGAAATCAAATCATGCTTTATAAGTGAAGGTAGGTTTGAAATTGACTACAATGTATTCAGTGCAACAATTCCTCGACGTATGACAATCGCACTTGTCGCAAACGGGGCATTTAACGGAAATTATGCTCTCTCTCCATTTAATTTTAAACCGTTTGACATTAGAGACATTGCAGTGTACGCTGGAGGCATGATTTACCCAATTGTTCCATACAAACTTGACTTTGACAAAGATATTTTTGTCCGTCCTTTTGTTGACATGTATGAGGCACTTGGCATGGCTAATTCAGAGCGTTCTTTCGACATCACAAAAGAGCAATTCAAATCTGGTTGGACCTTTTTTGTAATTCCACTCACATCGACGCTCGACGATAGCACAGGGTATGAACTCTTAAGAAGCGGGACAACTAGCATTCGCGCAACATTTAATAGTGCAATTCCTGAGGGCGGAGTTGAAATGATAGTGCTGGGTGAATTTGACCAAATGATAATGATAGACTACAACCGTCACATTGTTTCCGATTCAAAGCTTAGTTAATTAACTGTATAAATAAGTTGCATAATGCGAAAAAATGCCACCATAAAAATGGCCTTCTTAAACACTACAGTCAACGCCAGTTTAAAGCCAGAGATACAAGTACTACCCCCCATGGAAGATTATTACCCGGATTCAATGAAAAAAGATGAATTCGAAAAATTTCAAAAAAGGTATAAAGAAAATAACGATACGCCTTTTTTATTAGGTAAAAAAGTTATATTATTTTTTAAATAAATAATTTCAGAGGATCAATTGAAAATTTATTGTGGTCAGGATACCGAAATATTGCTAAAGGCACTCTTAGCAATGCGTAAAATTTTTATAGAAATAACAATGGATGAACTTAGTCCTAATGGCTTCGATGTGTTTAAGGTTAGAAAACAAATTTCATTTTTTAAAATAGAATTTAGACTTCGACCACAATTGCGGGGGCGGCTATTAAAATTTATCGGGCGAAATTTCTAAAGGTGAAACAAATAGCAATAGTCCCTGAGGGGGGGGGGGTTTGAAAAAAAGAACAATCAAAGTTTTTGCCATAAAATATTTCGAGTGGTTTATGTTTAAAAATGGGGTTAAAGCGAGACATGCGGGAAACGGGGGAGAACTAAACATCGGAGGTTAATTTTAAAAAACAACTTAATCATTAAATTATATTTTTAAAGGGTTCAATGTTGATTTTATATGTGGAAAATATAAGAAGATTATAGAATTTCAGTTACTAAAAAATAAAAATAATTATTTTTGAATTACACTTTTAGGGATGCGTTTTTCACGGTTAAAAATTGGATTATTTTCATTTTTAAATTATCTTTTAGGATGCAAAAAATGTTTAAAACCTTTTCAAATATGTACCAATGGAAAAATAGCGGAAGAAAATTTTGCAAAAACGAAAGCCAGACTCTTCAAACTAAGGAAAATTTCAAAGAAATATGGCTCAAAAAAAAACCTTAATGTTAACTTTTGCGATCAGCTTCACAGCAATCAAATCGTCCAAGTGTTTCGCAAGGCTTTCCGGCTCCTTCTCCTTGGCGAGCAATTCGGCAGCTTTCATTCCCAAAAACTCTTCGGCAACACTCGAAAACATGGTGACACGTTGAGCAATGTCTGCTTGTTCAACATCCTGCAGCAGAAGACGGACAAACACCGTGTGGATGGGGGCAATCGCTTTTTGACCGCAAGCCTCACACATGTTATCATCGGACAATTTTCGGCGGCAAATGAGCCCCTTGGAACGGAATGGGCATGCCTAAAAACAGAAAAATTAATAATTTAATTAATTAATTTAATTTGGACTTTGTAAACACGGTACTGCATATTTGTCACTTTTCCCAAAACATAAAAAACGCCGGCCGAATTGAAGTTGACCACATCGCTGATGTGTTTCGGTTCAACTGAATCCAACTCCTCTTGCTGTCGTGTCCCTTGCTCCGGGAGTTGAAAGCGTTTAAGAGAATTCATTGCAGGAAGATCGGAAAAAACGAAGGAGGATGGAATTTTTTAAAAAATGGAACACGAATGATTTTTATTTAGAAAAACTGTGGTTAAATAGCAAAAAAAATTGAGGCGGAAAAAAGAAACTAAAAAGCCAAAAGGCGGAGTCGTATTCTTAGCAAAGCAAAACAAAAACCAATGGGCGTGACCAACAAGAAAAGGGGCGGAGTATTTTTTACTTTCCATGATGACGTCATTTTTTTACAATTTAATGAATTGGAGTTTTTTGCTAATTTACTTAAAGCTTCGGATATGATATATGCAATAGGCTTGGGTTTATTGATTATTTGTGTACAGTCCTTACAATAGGTTTTGCCTTTTTTTTTGGGGGGGGGGATTATTTTTTAACCTCCTCATAGACTGGGGATAATTGGAGACTGGGGGATAATTAGAGCAAATACTGTATTTTCTCTCTCTCGACCCCATCCAATAGGTTTGGGTTTGTGGAAGGGGATGTCAGAGAAAAAAAGTAGACACACTCAAATTATCGATCGAAAATCAATCGATAATTTGATTGGGAATATTATCTACTAATTTTATTTTTAATTTGATAGTTAATAAAAACAAAATATAATTATTATAATAACAATCTATTTAAATTATACATAATTTTAAACATGCCTTAAGCGCACTCAAATATTTTCTTATCGCTCCCTTTGAACAAAGTCTTGAGTTTCTTCATTTAAAAATTATACTAAGGCATTTTGTTAAATTAATACTACGGCATTAATATTTAAAAATTTATACAATTAATTATATTTTTTTCGGTTTACAATAATTAAAAATTATTTATTTTATATTTCTATAAGTAAAAAATTGACCAACTTAAAATTCTTAAAATTCATTTGTAATAAAATTAAATTGTGCCTTATCTAATTAAATTTAATGAAAAATTAAAAAAAAGTTCAGTTTCAATATTTTCTATATTAATCGTAATTTAAATTTTATTTTTAGAAATAATCTATGTAAATTTAGGAAAATATAATTGCAAATGAATATTTGTTTTTTCAAACTGTTTCAGTTGTAAATTTTAAATTTTTTTTAAATAAAAGAATGTATATTAATGCGTGTTCGAACCAATTATGAATCATTTATATGTTATTTTTAATTTTTTCACTTTAATCCTGTTTAAAATTTATTCATATTTATGTCATTTGTTTTCCGCAATAATATAAAATATTATTCTCATAATTAACCCAAAAAATTTAAATTTTTCAAAATTTTATCTCAAATAAAAATATTTACGAATATTTGAGATATAACGATTTCTATTATTCAACTAAGAAGATAACAATGTGATCAATTAAGATTTAAATATTTAGTACGATTTAGTTTATCGAAAAATCATTAATTTAAAAAGCATACGCATTTTTGATTAAATTTTATTTGCTCGGTATTTTTTTAAGTCCTTAATAATAATCAGGTATGATATGCTATTTATCTATATTGTTTGAAAATTTTTTAATAGATTTATTTTAAAAAATTTAATTGTTTCTATTTTTAATTTTAAATTTATTTCCTTATTAAAAAAGTGAATATTCGTGTTAATAAAATTGACCAAAAAATATTGAAATTAATATGTATTATTATTGCTGTTTATTTATTAATTAATGAAATTATTCGATTTATTTCTAATTGCATTTACATTTTCGATTGAACCTAAGATTGTATTAATGTCTTTATTTTTTATCTTCTAAGAATTAATAAATTTTTATGTTATTCCAATGAGTTGATTATAGATTTTTAAATTATACATTAATCTAGCATGATTTTTTAAAATTCTCATCTTCATTCCAACTCATGAGGGAGTTTTGCTCATTTGCATAGAGGTTGGGTGCCTATTTTGTATTCGGTCAACCTCAAAATGTCTCACTATAAATTAGTAAAAATTCAATGCTTGATAAAAAATATTTTTCTGAATAATATAATTTGTAATTAACTTTATTATTAAAATTATTAATAATGTTTTGTGTATGAGCAAAATTTAAAGGAGAATATTTATTCTAAATAAATAAATGCACTGAATTGGTAGGTCAAGTAAATAAATGCAAAACAATCAAATTAACAAATGAATGAGGAAATGGCGAGGGAAGGGAAATTTTTTTTTTAGTTCATGCAACTTGTTTTTCGATATAGAAGTAACTGATAATTTCCTTACTATAGATCCTTTTTTATCTTTTTTTATATACTTTTACGATGCACTCATATGTTTGTTATTGCTCAAATGTGTATGTAATTCAAATATAGATTTTTGTGTTATTTATTTTTTATTATATTTTGCTGTAACAAACTTTTATATAAAAACATAAACAATCGAGTCTTCTTACGTTTCTTTTTGATAAATATTTTTCTGCATAATAATATTAGATTATTCGTTTGTAGTTAATTGTTATGCTATATTTTTTAAATTTCATTATAATATAACCAATTTTTCATACCTCTTGCAAACTGCAACAATTTTTCCATTATTCTGTAATATCTTGAACAAATAATTAAGGTATGAAATGATTTATATAACTAATTTAATATTTTTATTTTTTTTTAAATTTTCCATTTGTTAGTTTTTGACTAATACCAAGGCATAGGCTAATTTTTCTAACTTACAGCAATAGGATTTGTTGGGAGAAAAAATGAAATGGCTTTATTAATTAAGGTTTTTTAAGGATATTCGGATTAATCAAATTGTTAAACATGTCCCCATTAAGGTAATATTTTTGAGATTTGCAATCTTGTTTTGTTTTGTGAATTTATTGTTTATTGCATTAAATATATATTGTAGGTCAATGTAATCAAGTCACGGATCCATATTAAAATTGTTTTTTCAATGAAGTATTGCGTATTTGAACTGTTAACTATGTCAAATATATAAGTTCATTTAATATTTTTCATCATATAACTATAAAACCATATTTATTTATGTCATCAGACTTATTAAACTAAATAAATTTAGTATTTCTATCAACTTTCTTTTCAATTCAATATAAATTTAGATTAATTTTAATTCTTTTTCTTCAAATATCATTTTTAATAATTTTTAATTTAATCGATGCATTGAACGCGTTAAGACGAGCTATACAAATTAGTAGTTGAACCTTTAATTTCTCAAATAATTAAGAAAAACTTTTAATTATAAAGGGGCATTGTAATACATTATTTTGACTTTAATTATTGGATTAAAAATTATCTAATTACTCCTCCTTAAATTAATACTTTTTTTGTTTTGTTTTAAGAGTAGTATTTATTTTTTGTAAATTTTAAATTTACAACTTATTTTCTTATTTTAGAATAAATTGCATTTATTAATATTTATTTATTTATTTTTAATGGCTAAGTATAAAAAAAACCCTCAAGAATTTGGCCAGCAAATAATTTGGGTTAAAAAAAAATTCTTGACACTAATGAAGATTGTGAATTTAAAAATTTTAAAGATCAAAATATTTTTATTTTTTTTGTTTTTGTTCTTTTGTCCTTCCAGAAAATTTTTATTTTTATTTTAATTCCTTTTAATTTCTTGTTTGGTTTTTTCTTTTTTTTTTGATTTTTTTTATAATATTTTGTGTAAATTTAAAAAATTGTTCAAATGTTCTATAAAATAGCCTAATTTTGAAGACATTGTCCAAATAATTTTCTAAAAATCAATAAAAAACGTAAAGAAAATTTTATTCATTATGCATTTATAATATTTAAATGAAGCATTCAAATTTTTTAAAATAAGATTATAATAAAATTAAATTAAAATGAATTTGGTAGCAAATATGATTTTGCGAAAAATTATTTTTCATACATGTTTAGAATTGTTTCTAAGTTTTGCTAGGCAACGCTTAGACAATTACCAAAAAAGTTATTACATGAAAATTGCGAAAAAGTCGAAATTTTGAAAAAATTTTTCTTAATAACTTTTTATAGGCCATAAATATTTTTGCTTTTTGTAAAGTTCTAATATAGCTTGTGAAGGGCTTTCGAATGATATAAAGAGTGCATGCTTTTATTGAGTAGTGTTTATGTTTATATATCATGATTTTAAACCTCAAATTATACTGAGAAGTGAAATAATTCTATTTCGTAACAAATTATTCTTTTAAGAAATTTTATAACCCCTGCAATAAATATGATAATTTAATTTCTATTCTTTAATCTCTTTTTACTTATTGATTTTATTATTTAAAAAAAAAATAATAAACTGAAAATAAAAAATTTTCATAGCAGAAATCATCAATTGCCTCTATTTGTTATTTCACCAAAAAAAATTAAAAAATAAAATTGTATAAATCCATTTCATTATTATACTTTTATTTGCATATTTATTTTTCGGCCAAATCAAAGGCGAAGATAAAAATGATTTATGTTTATATGAAATTAACTTCACAATCACGAATATATCCTTAATTTATCTTATCAAAAACATTGTAATACATTTACAGAAACAATACGGGATTGTGAAGCACTAAATCCAAATAGCCACATCCTGTATAGTTTTTCGAGCTCTATCGATTGGTAATTTTTTTGGAAAAATTTCGATTTTTTCCCGGAAATAGAAAAAATTTTTGGCCTCAGCGGGACATTTGAGTCCTGGGCCCATAACTCGTCAGGGGTTGATTTTAGCGAAAAATTGTCTTAGAACATTTTTGTAGAGCATTTTAAATGCTATCGAATGGTGTACTACATGATGTAAAATTTTCAAAAATTTTCGAGCTAGGCCCACTAGAAATTTTCAAAAATTTTTTTGGGGTCGAAAAAGGGTGTGAAAAATATTTTTCTGGGCTATTTTGAGGTGCTGAGCACGAATATGATGTTTATTTTTCGTTTCAAAATTTTTGGAATTTTTTAAAAATTCTTTATTTTTTGGCAATTTTTTGGCCCTTGGAAATTTGGGCTAATATTGGAAAATTCATATCTAGCCTAAGGGTTGACCAATTTTGAGCAAATAAAGCTTTAAAAATAGAGAAAAATCAGGAGAATTTTATGGGATTTATTT
Source organism: Heterodera glycines (assembly GCA_004148225.2). Taxonomy (NCBI): domain Eukaryota; kingdom Metazoa; phylum Nematoda; class Chromadorea; order Rhabditida; family Heteroderidae; genus Heterodera; species Heterodera glycines. The sequence goes on along the minus strand of CP049705.1, from coordinate 16,686,384 downwards.
AGGTTATCTAACATCAATATGAAAAAAGTTATTCCAGAAATTCTGGAAATTTTAGATTTTTCAGAAAAAAATTCGTAACTGCCTTCTGAAAAGGTATTTGAGAAAAGTAAAATACTACAAAAATCCGCAATTTTTTGCTCTATTATATAAATTTTATTTACATTTTTATCCCTTTTTTAAAAAAAGTTATATAAATAAAAGTGATTTTAGGATTCGGGACCAAAGGGGGGAGGGAGCATAGGATTTTTGAGTGGAAAAATTTTTCTCACAAAAATCTTCCAAAAATATGTCTTTAGGGGTTATTTGGGCCGCTGATCACGAATACGTGATCAGATTTTACTTTTGACATCGATTCAGATTATGTAGCAAAATTTTTCCAGATGAGACTCTGGAAATTTATTTACCAATTGAATAGTATATAAGAATATGAATTTAAATTAAATTAAAAATGTATAAATTTAGCTCCGAAGTGAAGGAGAATACAGCATTCCTAAAGAAGCTTGCCTCCACCAGATCAGAACAAAAGAAGAACGAATTAATCGAAAACGCTACAGCTGACCAAATTTTGGCAATCGTTGAAATTTGTGCAAATATATTGAGTTTTAGTTTTAAACTAACGAACAAACAAAAAAGAAGGTTGGCACAATACGCCGATTTTTATAGAGAAATTGCCAAATCTCGTTCAGAGAAAACGGCAAGAAAAAGGATACAACAGGGGAGTGGTATAGCCCTGGGAGCTGTCTTGATACCTGTCCTGAGTGTTTTAGCCCAACATTTATTAGAAAAAATAACATCATGAAATTTGCAAAGAAAATGTTAATGATTCCCGAGGCGGAATATTTGGCTCTACGGAGTGCGATGAATAGTGGTGATTATCTCCAAAATGAAAAAGCGAGTTTAGACGCAAAAATTTCTCAGAATTTACAAGACCCCGCATAAGCGAGGACCTCAAGGCGAAGAGACATGATTGGCTCTATAAAGAAAGACGTACGGTAAAGGGGATACTTGAAAATAGACCACAGAAGGTAGTGATTGAGAATCATGTACCAGGTCCAAATGTTGCACCATATCTGGGCCTCAATAACCAATCCAAACCACAGGAGACCGAAGAACCACGGAAAATAATTATTCCTAGGAAAAGACTTAAAGAGCAAACTCCTGATCCTGAATCAGATAATGATACATGAGGAGTTAACTCCGGAGCCCCAAACAACATCCACATTAAAAACACCCATTCCGATCAAAACTATTATACACCCGACCCTTTTAAACGGTCTTTTTATTTTAATCACTTTTATACCTCTTTTAATCAGATTTGTACCCCTTCTAATAATGTTGTACCTCTTCTAATCACTTTTGTACCTCTTTTAATCACTTTTGTACCTCTTCTGATCACTTTTGTACCTCTTTTAATCACTGTTGTACGCAAAATTTCTCAAAGATCGGTTACTGAAGGATCCAACAGTAAAAGACATGGTTGATAAATCAAAGGTCATGTGGGGACGTGGAAGGAAAAAGGCAATAAAATCTATAAAAACACCCGGCATAGTGCGAGAGAAGAAACCCTTCAAACCACTAATATGGGCAAGACTGTAGAGAAAATTTTATCGAAAATTTATTTTAATTTAAAATCTCCGGCAAGTTTTGCTGGATTCAAAAAATTTTAAATGAGGCCAAAAAGATTGCACTTTTGTACCTCTTTTAATCAGATTTGTACCCCTTCTAATAATGTTGTACCTCTTCTGATCACTTTTGTACCTCTTCTAATCACTGTTGTACCTATTTTAATCACTTTTGTACCTCTTTTAATCAGATTTGTACCCCTTCTAATAATGTTGTACAAAAAGCATAACGACGGTTATAAATATTTATTGGTCTGCATCGACGTGCTGAGTCGAATGATCTTCAGTGCACCGGCCAAGTCAAAGAAGAGTGAGGACATGATCGAGGCTTTTGATCGGGTGTTCGAAAAGTCTAAAATTATCCCGATGAAAATATATAGTGACAGTGGGCTTGAACACTTTTGTACCTCTTTGAAACACTTTTGTACCTCTTTTAATCACTGTTGTACTGTAATGTATAGTCCTGATCTGCACGCCGGAGTCGTTGAAAGGGCAAATCGGACAATAAAGGAGCGCTTGTACAGATATTTTACAAAGAAAGACACTCTTCGATGGGTCGACGTAATAGACAAAATAATAACAAACATTAACAACAGTGTGAATAGAACATTGGGAGCCAAACCGTCTTCAATTAATTTTGAAAATGCCCGTGCGCTCTGGGAAAAATTATATAAGGCTAGGGAATTTAAAATTTTCGAAAAAGAAAAAATTTAAAATCGGTGATATCGTTCGTATTACCAAGGAAAAGGGAAAATTTTCAAAGGGTACCTCCCAAACTTTACCGAAGAATTGTTTAAAATCGTTATTGTTAATCCGACGACACCCGATTCATACAGGATCGAAGATTTGGAAGGAAATTTAATAAAAGGCATATTTTATAACCAGGAATTAGTGAAAACAGATGGATGATTTTTACATTGTACTACCTTCGAACACACCGGGCAGGAGACTCTTCTGATCACTTTTGTACTACTTTTAACCGATGTTGTACAATTGGGCACAAATTGGTCAGCTCTTTTAATCACTGTTGTACACCCCTACTCATTCACTGTACTCGGTATAAATGGTCAAGAGTTTATAAAGTATGGGAAAATGACACATGTCCCCATTCAAGTTTATTTACCGGACATGAATTTTAAAACCGCCGGGGGATTGGGAAATAAAATTAACGAGCATTCACACATCATTACAAAATCAAAAAACAACGTGGAAGAGAGAAGCCAAGGCTGAAGATACCAAAGACTCAAAAATTGATGTCGCAAAGAGGGCCGCAGAACGCGCCGGGAGAGACGTAGAAAGACATTTTAATCAGATCAACAATATCTCGAATTCCATCCAAACCCAACTAAACTAATCACTTTTGTACCTCTTTTAATCACTGTTGTACCTATTTTAATCACTTTTGTACCTCTTTTAATCAGATTTGTACCCCTTCTAATAATGTTGTACCTCTTCTAATCACTTTTGTACCTCTTTTAATCACTTTTGTACAAACATAACATTGGAGCATGTGGAAAAGAATGACTTGAAAAAAGCAAAGAAATCAGCCGACGTCGCAAAGGGAATCGCCAGACAGGCAAAGACCAAATATACATCAACTCTCGAGGATATAATGATAAATCGGAAAAGGGTTTTAGCGGGATAGTGAATAGGCTTAATGAGGCGCTCGGTGAGCATATTAAACGTAAAGATATTGAAAATAGACAAGTATCTGAAGCTGAGAAAGGACCACAAAAAAGAGAGAGATTAGCCAATGAGGATGTTCAATTTAACTACGACAGCATTGATCAAAAATTTATTGTCTATCTTTCCTCTGCGTCACCCATCTCTTTTAATCAAAACACCTCGCATATGTTCGGTTTAAGAATACAAGGCTATTTCACGCGGAAGAGGCGACTTATATGCCGGATTTGACGGGAGGTGTAAGGCAGCTATACATTTATGCACCAAATTTAATCGAAAACACAATTATCGGCAACCAGATGGCCCCACTCTTAAGAATAGTTAACGTCGTCGATGACCCAGGATCAATTAGTGAAGTTATATATAGCACCGAGTATTTTCATCGTCTACAGTCGAAACGAATTTCAGAAATTACAATTGAAATTCACACACCGTTTGGTGAATTCGTTAAATTTCACTGGGGAAGTTGTATTCTTACATTACATTTTAAGAAAAGTATATTTTAAAAAATGACACATGTGTTTTTCGATCCCGAGTCGGTCGATTGGTCATCTTTTATCACCCCAACATGGAAGAGGACAGAAACAATATTTTGTCGGAAGCAAGTATCAACGGGGATTCGGTTTCCTCGGTAATGTGGCACGTTTCTTGACCCCTATTGCGAGGAATATTGCCTCGAGTGCAGGACATGAGGGGCTCGCCGCTGGGCAGAGAGTTCTGAGTGACATCGCCCAGGGTCGTGATTTAAGGGATGCCGTCAGGGAACATTCAAGACAGGGGTTGACTAACCTTACCGACAAGTTACAACAATGTGGGAAAGGAAAAAGGTCTCTGATCACTAATAAGAACCGGAAACAAGTATATGATCAGTTAAGTTTCATCTAAAGGTATAAATGGAATAAATAATACAAAAAGTTAAAAAATGAGAACTCTCAAGAAAATCGACACGGCGAGTGAGGACGGTCTCGAGGGGGGCCTTTCACTTTTCGACATCCCTCCGACGAACGTTGCAATTAATAAATCCAGTATTCGGGAATTGCTGCCACTTTCAGCAATAAATCAATCTGGACCGTATATCTTTAGACTTTTTTCAGATAATCAGTTTTGTGATCTCAATAAAACTTTTCTTTATTTGTCAACTTCAATTGAGAGAAAAGACAAAAGCAATTGGATTCCGATTACCAAGGACAGTGAAGCTGACCAACACGTCGGTGTCATTCAAAATTTTGGGCACAGCTTTGTCAAAACCTTAAAGGTGTCAATTTCAGGTGTTGAGTCTTATGATTCCGGCATTTACTATGCGTTTAGGGCATATATGATGAATGAATTGGGATTTTCAGAAGATGTCAAAAAGGGTCTCTGTGAAGCGTCCTGCTATTATGTCGACGATGTCGACCAGGATGATTATACAAATAGCGGCTTTAAAAACAGAGCGTCACGTTTTGCTGATGGGCAAATGTGAAACATGGTGAAACTTAATTTTGATCTCGCCCGTCAGCCCAATCTTTGCTTAATAACTCTGATGTCATTTTTAGCATACACCGTAACACCGATGATTTTCTAATTATGGCACCGCCATATGTTTCAGGAAATGCAGTCATAGCGAACCCGCACACATATCGTATTAACATACATGATATTAGAATTTATGTAAAAACAGTCGACATTACCCAGTCATTAAATAACGTAATAAGCAATCAGCTACAAACCACCCCGGCCAAATATCCTATGAGAAAAATTGAGATCAGGAGTCTTTTCATCCCACGGGCACTTCTGATCTCTCACACAATGTTTTTACAAGCATTGTTCCGAGACGTTTAATCGTCGGGTTTGTTTCAACCGGTGCGTATACCGGAAATCCTAAAGAGTCACCCTTCGTCTTTGAACATGCCAAAATACGCTCTATCAGTGTCGAAGCGAATGGAAACATATTCCCCGGGTCACCCTATTCTCTTAATTTTGATAGAAACAAATACATTCGAGCATTTGTTGACATGTATACGGGCTCGGGATGGACGACGGTGAAAGAACAATGTCGATCAATATACAAAAATTTGTAAACGGGTGGTGTTTCTTCGTCATCCCGATGACCTCTACTCTAGAGGACACCCCCGGTTTTGAATTGATTCGAAACGGAACGACCAGCATCAAGGTGCAATTTAATGAGCCTATAAAGGACGGGTTATGAGATGATCGTTCTGGGGGAATTTGATCTCTTTTAATCACTGTTGTACCTCTTTTAATCACTTTTGTACGAAGCATATGATGAATTCTCATGAGATTGAAATATTTCTATCCAAAAATCCGACAACCCGAAAATATTTTATCGGGGTTTTTGCTTCCGACAAGATGCCTAAATTTAAGGACAGGCATTTTCCGTACTGCTTTGTGGCGAATACCGACCGGGCGGGCACGATAGGTGAACACTGGGTCGCCTGTTTTGCTCTTCTAATCACTGTTGTACCTCTTCTGATCACTTTTGTACCTCTTCTAATCACCGTTGTAAATCATACACATCAAATCTTATAATCATTTTTGTACCTCTTCTAATCACAGTTGAACCTGTTCTAATCACCATTGTACCTCTCCTAATCACAGTTGTACCTCTTCTAATCCCTGTAAGGTCAACAAATTTTGAAAAACGGGCGCGAAGCGCCCGACTGAGGCCGCGAACGGCATAACAAGCTAAAAAACGGGCGCGAAGCGCCCGTATGAGTTCAACGGATTTAAAAAACGGGCGCGAAGCGCCCGTCCAAGGCCAACAAAAATTGAAAAACGGGCGCGAAGCGCCCGACTGAGGCCGCGAAGCGGTCTAATAAGCTATAAAAATAGAAGACTAAATAAATTATTTATTTTTTGTCAATCATATCTAATAATATATCCAGTTGCTCCAGGAACATTCTTCACACAATAGCCATTCAGCAAAACGAGGTGGAACTCGACAAAGACGTATGGACGTTCATTGAAAGCGGAAGGCAGTCTGTCCCACACCAAGAAACTTGAAATTTAAGTAATTAAAGGAAAAAATAATAATTTCACACACTAAGCAATTTATTTTTAAAATAAAATAATTAATTAATAGAAATATTCGTCGATCAAATTAAAACAAATTCATATACTAATTGATAATACTATCATCTTCTCTCCAAATTATGTTAACAAATTTCATATAAACTGAGTTTTTTATGAGTTTCTATTTAAAAATATACGAATATACATAGTTGATTTAAAATCCATAAATTAATTTGTTTTTACAAATTTACTCTAAATATATAACCCGGTTTTCAGACAGAAAAATATCGGGTTCCTGCGAAAGCTTTAATATAAATTCTGTTTTTTTTTGGTTAATAATTGTAAATGAAATGTTTTTCATGGCATTCTCCGACAACTGGTTTTCGAGTTGTATAATCGTAGGCTCAGTTGTTAGATTTAAGAATAAATAACTGGTAAACACTATTTTTATTATATTTTTAAGTTGCATATTTTATTATGAAATTCGGAAGATTTTTTCCAAATTGCATATATTATATTTTATTGTAACTTATAAACAAAATGTCATTTTTATTTTTTCATTTTTAATGAAAGGCATTTTTTGTTACATTTTATTGTAAAACACTAATGAACACATTAATTTTAAATTAATACCCTTCATTTTTAACTTCATGACCAATAGAATCGTTTTTTTGACAAAGTTAATGTTTTTTGTTAACAAGAATAAAATTTTCTTTTTATGTTTTTCAAGTACTAATATGAAATATATTATATAAATTAATTTGTATTAAATTAGAACAAATTTTCTGTAAAGTGAATGATCAAATAAAATTCTTAGTGCGCAAGTTCGATGAAAATTATATATTTCCATGAATATTTGCTATTTCTATCTAAGTTTTGCCATCAATAGTAGTAATAGATACGCCACCTCTGTAGATTGAAACTAATTAGAACTGACAGGTGGTGGAAAGGGGGTGTCAATTAGTCACTAATTGACTGACTAAATAAAAATTATCTATACTTTTGAAATTAGCGTATATTATAATTATTTTAAATAATTTTTTTCTTAATAGTTCTAACCCCACTTAAGGTTCTCTACCAAGTTCTTGTAAGCATGGGTTATATGCATATCAAAATATATTTGAATTATTTTGTATTTTAATAAAAAAAATACACCATTAAAAATGAATTCATTAAAAATAAATTTCAGTAGTCTTTATAAAATTTCAAATAAATTAACTTAAAATAAATAAATATCAACGCTAAAATAAATCTATTGATGATAAAATCACAATAATTAAATGGAGACTTAAAATAAGACAAAAAAAATATTCAAACGTTAAACGAAGAACACTTTAACTGATCATTTTTGAATAAATAATTGTTAAAAAATTATTAACGAAACAAAAATAAATAAAAATTCAGAAATTATATGAAAAATTAAAGTTGCGCTTCAAAATCGTATGTTTAGGAAATTTGAAAACTCTATTCTAATAACAATTTAAAAAATAAATGTATTTGTAAGTTTAGCTCAGCAAAAAACAATGTAAACGAAAATTTAATATTAAAATATTACTAACATTTTTAAAATAACAATCAAAAGGCTGACATTAAATGAAATAAGAATAATATTAAAAAAATCTTCTATTCAATTTCTTACCGAAAATAAGGAAATGATAAATTAATAAAAAAAATACAAGTAAGACGAAATTAAATTAGCAAAAATATTTCGGGATAAAAGATCAATGGTTGAAATTGATTAAAATCACGTTTCGTAATTTTAACTCCTTTCTGATAAGTGATTTAATCTTTTGAAACAATTTACTGTTTATTAATGTCTGCGTTATTGTCACGTGAGTTGTCGTAACTTACAAACCTAATTATTTTTAAAAGCTAGGCAGATTTATATAATAATAATTTGTAAAAGATTCTCAATACACAAAAGTAAAAATAAAAAATATTTATTAAATAATAAATATATAGAAAATCTGTCTTTTCGTAAATTTCGGACACCCTATGGCTTGTCAAGACAAATATTTGGTATGCAAATTTTGATAAAATAATTATAATAAAAATAGTTTCAAAAATTAAGTACAATCAAAATGTGTCTTTAATTAATTTAATTTCATAAAAATAGTTAAAAAATGAAAATCTTAGACCGAAAGCTTCCAGGGTAAGCCCTCCAAGCTTGTTATAAAATATCAAATAAATCCATTTAAAAATATAAAAATCTTATCCAATAATTTGTAAAAATAAATCATTTATTCGGTGGCAATTTTTTCTTTAATTTTCAGTCCACCCCCCCCCCCCCTAGCCTCCCCTTTCCCTCTTCATTTTAGCACTTAACGCATAAATTGATTTTCCTTTTTACACTTTAAGATCCCCATTTTTAGCTTTTGACAATTGAAATGGAGTCTTCAAAAACAAATCAAAAATAATAACGCATTCTAATAATTATAAAGTTTTTTGTGGTTTCCTTTATTTTCTCCAAATTTATTCTCCTTTAAGTTTCCTGTTATAATTACGGGTACTTTCGGGTTTTGTGTCAACAAAATTTTTCTCTTTGTTAAATTGATTTTAAATTAATAAAAAGTCGTTTCTATGGGTCTTCGGGGTCGTAGAACCCGAATATGATGTCCATTTCGACCCATTTCGAACTCCGAACCCGGATTCGAACAATTATCAAAATTCAATTTTTTTTTCATTTTTTCTCCTAAAAATTATTATCATCGAAAGAAATCATATTAATTTGGTGGCATATAAGCAACGATGTTTTGCAAATGGTCTTCGAATGCATCGACATCTCTTCGTTTGACGGAATGACGCCATAAAAACTCGCAGAAGTAACTTTCCAGCATCTGCCGATGCGTGCCACTCTGCTCCTTGTTTCGACGTTTTGCGGAACGCCACAGACGCTCAATGTTTTGGGTATGCGCTCCTGTTTGGGGATCCACAAAGTTCAGCCGATGATTAACACGCAAGTGGTTGAATTGGCCTCCAGCAGCGATCTGCACAATTCAGGAAGTTGTCGGCCTTGGTGATTTTTGTGTTTGGTGAATAGCGCTTCGTCTATTTCCACCGTCTGGTTGGGTCCACCTATCTGATTCTGCTGCTGTTGGATGACATAATTGGCACAAACTTCGCGCATGTACATACTCCATTCTGTCACAGCATTGTCCCAATCCCCAATTCCTTTGCACAAAACTTTACAGATGTCAATTCTTGTGCACCAGTAGATGAACTTCAAAATTGTGTGGAACGGCAGTGTGGACGGATCAAACCAGGTGTCTGTGACCGTTGTACCTGAAAAAAATTTTATTATGTTTTTTTCTTTTCTTACCATTTTTCGAATTTTTAAATTTTCCTTGTTCATAGACCCGGCGAATAGTCCTCCATTGGTGGCAGATGTTCCAATCGAATTCCATAATTTTCTTTCTTTGTAGTAATAGGGGAAAAAGGGCTTGTCCTCACAGTCCAAATTAAATGTCGCCTTCAGCGACTCAAGCTTCACCGGCATCAATAAACATGAGTCTCTCCAAATCAGCTTGAATGTTTCTTCGAGTTTTGCACTTTAAATTCATAAATTTTCAATCCATTGATGAGCGGTATCGGGTTCTTCCCGGTACGGCAGAGGTAATTAAAAACAAAATGACCTAAAATTTAATTTAAAAAAAATTTTAGATAATTACCGTCAAAACGTCCGGCGTTATGTGCAAATATGTACGTATCGTAATTCGTAAAAGCAGTTAAAATTCCCTTGGGAATTGGCACGGGGGGGGCAAAATATGATGTCACGGAGAGGGAGGAGTGGCGTCCTTTGGGAGGGTTAAGGGATGCGTTTGTTGCGTCAATTCATCCCTTCCCACACCCATCGGTGGATGACCTTTGCATCGGTGACCCCTTATTCCTCCCTCCCCTTTCGTTAACGGCTATAAATTTCCCATTTTGAATTCATTTACATATACTGCTGATGTACTCACTCCTTTCATCCCTCTCCACTTTTTTTTTGTAAATTTCCATTTTTATTGTGAAAAAATAAACTCATCAATTTCCATTTTAATTTATTTTAAAAAATATTTAAAAATTTTAAACTTTTCAATTCTTCCCCTCCCCCTTGCCAACGCTTCCATCCTGTCGGATTGTGAACCTTAGGGTTCCGTCCTTGAGGACGTGAGCGAATTTTCCTCATCCAATTTTGAATTTTAAACTTCTCAATTCTTCCCTCCCCCATGCAAACGCTTCCATCCTGTTGGAATGTGAACCTTAGGGTACCATCCTTTGAGGACATAAGCGAATTTTCCTAATCCAATTTTAAAATCTTTTATTTTGAAATCTTTTTTAAAAAAAAGTACATTTTTACAAATTTTCAATCTCTCTCTCTTCTCTCTTTCATGGTTCCGTCCTTTCGGGACGTGAACCGTACGGTTCCGTCCTTTTAGGACGAGAACTGTACGGTTCCGTAAAAGGACGTGAACCTATGGAATTTTCCTCGTCCAAATTTGAAATCTTTTTCAAAAATTGCAGTTTAAAAATTTGCTCTCTCTCTCTCTCCTCTCTTTCATGGTTCCGTCCTTTCGGGAGGTGAATCGTACGGTTCCGTCCTTTTAGGACGAGATCTGTACGGTTCCGTCCTTTTAGGACGTGAACCTATGGAATTTTCCTCGTCCAAATTTGAAATCTTTTTCAAAAATTGCAGTTTAAAAATTTCTCTCTCTCTCTCCTCTCTTTCATGGTTCCGTCCTTTCGGGACCTGAACCGTAAGGTTTCAGCTTTTTAGGACGTGAACTGTACGGTTCCGTCCTTTTAGGACGTGAACCTATGGAATTGAATTTTCTCTCTCTCTCTCTCTCTCTCCTCTCTTTCATGGTTCCGTCCTTTCGGGACGTGAACCGTACGGTTCCGTCCTTTTAGGACAAGAACCTATGAAATTCTTTCTCCATATAATTTTGAAAAATTACTTATTGTTTTTTTTAATTTTCATATTCTGAAAACTTTTTTACCGACAAATTTTGAAAAAATTTTGCATTTTCATTTATTTTAAACAAATATTCATTTTTATAATTAAAAATTCTGTGTATCCCCCCCCCTTCCATAGGTTACGTCCTGAAAGGACGGAACTGTACAGTTCCGTCCTTTTAGGACGAGAACCTATGGAATACTTTCTCTTTTTTTTTTGTTAGCCATGAATCAACTGGACTGCTTCTGCTTGGAGCCTTTGTACCCGCCGGCAAATGCACCTCCAGATGAGCGCTTTCAAGCCGTTGTTTTGCCGTGTTGCACCGGCGTGTCACATTTTGCATGCATTGCCCGCCAGCTTCGTCAAACCGGTTAGAAAAAAAAATTAAAAAATATTTTTTTCAAAAATTAAAAAATTTTCAGCAGCTCGGACGGCAGCCGGAGTTCGGCTTGGTGGAACATGCCCTTACTGCCGTCGGAGGGCATTTGCGGAGGATGCGGTGGCGACTGAGCGATGGGCCGCTTGGTTCGGCAACATAACCAACACATGCCCAATGCGGCGGACGAAGAAATTCGATTCATGGTTGGTAAATTTCATTTTTTAATTTAAAAAAATAAATATAATAACGAATTCCCTATAGATATAATTAATGCACCGAGAACCCCGTCGCCGCCACCTCCAGCAGCAGCAGCACATCATCATCAACAACAAGTTCAAGCAGTACAGCAACAACAACGAGTTCAAGCAGTACAACAAGATCAAGCAGTACAGCAACCGAGACGGCGGACGGTCAGGGACGACCGCCGCTACGAAATCGCCGCGATCGTTTGTTCTCGCCGGGCGGAGGATGGTCAAACGCGGGAATTGAGGATTCATTGGCGGTCTTTTCCTTACCGCGATGACACTTACGAATTGGAAGTGGATATAGCAAGGGTAACAGTTTTTTTTAATTTGTGCGCAAAAAAAAAAGATTGAATAAAAAAAATAATTCAGCAAGCGCCTCAAATCGACGCGGCGTGGCTCCAGGTGCACGACCTTGGGAACACGCCGCCGCACAATTTCCAATTTCCCGAACGGCCTGCGCCTTGGATGAGCACTGTTCGCAGCGGTCGGCATCTGCCAGTGGTGGAGTCAGTCTACCCAGGGCGAAACCCTGCGCGCCGTCGACTTTTCGGTAAATAAATAAATTAATTACATTCCTTCGTAATAATTAATTAATTAATTGAAAGATGCGCAAGGAGTAGCAGCAGCAGAAGAAGAAGCTCAAAATCTGCCTCCGGCAGTAGCAGCAGCAGAAGAAGAAGAAGCAGCCTTAATTGTCGATCAAATGCAGCCGCAGGCAGCAGCAGCAGCAGCAATGATGGAAGAGGAGCACGACGACGACGACGGCGACGACGAAATTGCCTTTATCAATGAAGTGCAACGAGAAGCGACGCCACCACCTCCAGCAGCAGCAGCAGTCGAAGTGATTGTGGACCTGCAACCGGAGGCACCAGCAGCAGAAGCGATGGAAGAGGAGGAGGAGGACGACGATGAAATTGTGTTTATCAATGAGGTGCAAAGGGAGGCGACACCACCACCACCCCCACCAGCAGTAGTTGAACCACCGGTGGACAACCAAACTCAAGGGGATGCGCAACCAGCAGGCCGTGATTGATGACCAAATGGCGGCAGCACCACCACCACCACCACCACCAGCAGATGAAGAGATGGACGAGAATGGTGACGGACTTGGTGATGGCGGACCATTGGGTGCCATTTTGGGTAATCAGAAAAGTGCTATAAAATTTTATTTATTTATTTATTTATTTCCAGATGGTCCACCTGAACAACCCGGACAACCCGAAGTCAATTGGGCAGCTTTTCGAAAAATAGCCTAATAAAGAGCTCAAATTGTCAAATCCCTTACAAATAATGGTCTTTAAAAATGGGTAACAAAACAATCCAAATTAATTGATACTTGCTGTTTAAGACTCCAAATTTGATAAAATACATTTATAATAAAAAATATATTTTAGACTATTGATATTCAATTTAGAACAATAAAAAATATATTAATTTAGCAAATTGAATTTAATATATACAATTGAAGATGATTCGTCGTAAATTAAAATAAGGGAGAAGTCTAAGTAGTATAAGGGGGGGGGGGGTATTCTTGGCGGGTAATACGCTGCCACCCTCAAAATGACCTCAGCAAATCCCGAGGGGTGGGGTACCCACCAAAAAATCGTTGGCCCACGTGCTTACGTGTGGTCGGAATGGTGCAACACTTTTTTTGAAAAGCGGCACGTGTGTAAGAAGTGCACCCAAAGGTCGATGCGCACTCCGCCCCATTCCCGCCCCCACCTGCAGCCTGAACATCCCCATCAACCCCAACACAACTGACGGTCGCGAAGCGACGCACGCACGCCTCTCCTATGCATCACCCGTCTGCAATGAACTATTTTCTGATCAAAAATTGCTTAACATCCATAGAAGGGCTGAATGAAGACAAAGAAAAGTGATTCAAAACAAATTTACAAATATGAAAAAAAACAATCATTGTATTCAAATTTGAATGATAAGTAAAAATAGCCAAATAAAAATGAAAAATGTCTGACCAAATTAAAAAATTAAAATTGAAAAAGTGACCAAAAATTTAAAACATTTTCACAACTTTCGGTTTCAAAACTAATTAATCAATATTTAGTTGGTGAAAAAAAACATTAATTACTGATTACAAAATTCTTAGGCAAATATGAAACGAAACATTCAATGCCGGCATAAAAGGCACGTGACCAACGATTTCGCAATTGTCTCGAGGTTGAATGAAAAGGGGTGCCACTCCGGTGCCAACATAAAAAAAGACACGTGACCAGCGATTTCGCAAATGTCTCGAGGGTGAATGAAAAGGGGTGCCACTCCGGTGCCGGCCTAAAAAAGACACGTGGCCAGCGATTTCGCAATTGTCTAGGGGGACGGGTAAATCAAAGGGGTGCCACTCCGGTGCCGGCCTAAAAAAGGAACGTGACTAGCGATTTCGCAATTGTCTCGAGAGTGAATGAAAAGGGGTACCACTCCGGTGCCAGCATAAAAAAAGGCACGTGGCCAGCGATTTCGCAATTGCGGGTTGATCGGTCTACATATAAAGCAACTTTTCAAAACATTTTTCCCCAATTCATTAAGTTGCTTATCTTTAAATCGCATTTTTCCAACACATTTGATTGACAAAATGACGATCAAAAAAATCAAAAATTTGAATTGGAAGGGTATCTAATTGGATGGGCGCCTAAATTGGTGGGTGCCCCTCTTCAAGGCTATTTTTTGTGCCCGTTTTTTTACACGCAACGGCCAATGGACTTCTGCTGCCCACAGCCCCGCCTTTTACGTTCCTCCTCCCGAGGTGAGTAAAACTGTCATTTGAGTCATTTGAATTCAGCCCACTCATTTGCAAAATATTCCGCTTATCATTTATTTATATTTTGGTTTTGTATTTTTCGCTTTTACCAAATTTATTTCTGTTTTTATTCAGCTAATATGTTTGACTTATACCAAAAAATTCGGGAAATTTTATTTTCCTGACCAGACGAATTTTGACCCAAATGTCCCCTACGACCCTGAAATTTTAGAGGAATTTGCGTATGATAATCCTAATTTTTTATTTCACTTTTTAATTTCTTATTTCACTTTTCAGCTTGTGGCGACGCCAATTTTTGGCCCAAAATGTTGTGCCGAGTCCGATTGTGCCCGATGTGCCCGACCTACAAATGATCAAAGAGGAACCGGAAGAGGAGGAGGAGGGAGAGTTCGGGTACCCGGAGCAGGAGAATCTGCCAGGTAAATAAGCGGGGTTCAAAGTCTTTTAAGGATTTGGGAGCACCGTTTTTCTGCTTTTTACCACAGGGAAACTACTTTTCGGGCCACATTAAAACCCTTCATTTTTAGATGAAGCGGCAGAAAATGGGTTGGTACCCCAACATGGCCTGGCGGCTTTGGCTCCGTTCGTGGCGCAAAATTGGGACGCCATGCCACCACAACCGCAACAACAAATGGCAATGGCGTGCGTTTGCGCAGCCGTTCCTGCCGCCGATGGGAATGCCGCCGCCGATGGGATTTCCCCCGCCGGTTCCGTTCGTCCCCCTGTTCGCCAATCCGCCGCTACCAATGCCGTACCCACCACCACCGATTCCGCAGGTACTTAAGTCATTCGCAAAATGCTAAAATTTCAGAATTACAGAAAAAAAGGAATTTTTCTGGGGGGGGGGGGAATATGCATTTCTTGTAAATAAAAATCTTAAATTTTTTCAGCAATTTAGAGACAAATGGGGTTCTTTTTGGGCAAATAATACTTTTTTCAAATATTTTTAAGCCGATTCCAATTCCTCCGGCTCGTCCGCTGTATGGGGCTTTCAACGCATCACAAATGAGACCGCCACGGTTGATCAACATGCCGTTTGCTCCGGTGAGTTTATATTTTTACGAACCTAAATTTTGATATAAAACATTATTACTGTGTTTATTGTGAACAATCATTTCGTGAAAAAATAAAACATTCCGTTACCTGCAAATACAAAGGAAAAACATATTTGCGGTAAAAAATAAAAAATAAATAAAGAAATTTACTAATTTAGGTTCGAAATTTTGTAATATATGTAAAACAAAACATTCAAAATCAGAGGGTTGTTATATTAAGAAGATTATCATTCCGAAAAATCTGCCACGTTATCGTATCATAAGCTACGACACAGAGTGTTCAGTATGTAAAATAATAAACAAAAAATTATCTTAGCAAATTTAGACGGATACTTTAATAGAAAATGGGAAAAATGAGGGGATTTTTGAACATAAAGTCATTTTTTTATCGGCTCGTATTACATGTTCGGATTGCGATGGGGAAAACAAGGACTGTGATATTTGCGGGCCAAAGGGAATTAGACACCACACATGGTGTACGGTTGACAACTGTGAACCCGTCTTCGAGTTTTTAAAATGGGTGCTATCGTTTAAACATTTTGAAACCATTTGTTATGCTCATTTCGCCGGTAAAATCAAAAAATTAAAAATTTTTATAATAAAATTTTAGGGCGTTACGATGCGCACTTTATTTTGCGCGCATTAACCGAAATGGGATATATACCTGAAATAATTATTTCAGATCTAAAAATTTATCAAATAAAGTTGGGAAATTTGTTTTTTTAAATTTTTTATGGTTTAAAGGTAAAATAAATCCAACACTACCCCCCATGGAAGATTATTACCCGGATTCAATGAAAAAAGATGAATTCGAAAAATTTCAAAAAAGGTATAAAGAAAATAACGATACGCCTTTTTTATTAGGTAAAAAAGTTATATTATTTTTTAAATAAATAATTTCAGAGGATCAATTGAAAATTTATTGTGGTCAGGATACCGAAATATTGCTAAAGGCACTCTTAGCAATGCGTAAAATTTTTATAGAAATAACAATGGATGAACTTAGTCCTAATGGCTTCGATGTGTTTAAGGTTAGAAAACAAATTTCATTTTTTAAAATAGAATTTAGACTTCGACCACAATTGCGGGGGCGGCTATTAAAATTTATCGGGCGAAATTTCTAAAGGTGAAACAAATAGCAATAGTCCCTGAGGGGGGGGGGGTTTGAAAAAAAGAACAATCAAAGTTTTTGCCATAAAATATTTCGAGTGGTTTATGTTTAAAAATGGGGTTAAAGCGAGACATGCGGGAAACGGGGGAGAACTAAACATCGGAGGTTAATTTTAAAAAACAACTTAATCATTAAATTATATTTTTAAAGGGTTCAATGTTGATTTTATATGTGGAAAATATAAGAAGATTATAGAATTTCAGTTACTAAAAAATAAAAATAATTATTTTTGAATTACACTTTTAGGGATGCGTTTTTCACGGTTAAAAATTGGATTATTTTCATTTTTAAATTATCTTTTAGGATGCAAAAAATGTTTAAAACCTTTTCAAATATGTACCAATGGAAAAATAGCGGAAGAAAATTTTGCAAAAACGAAAGCCAGACTCTTCAAACTAAGGAAAATTTCAAAGAAATATGGCTTAAAAGTCGAAGAAATATGGGTTAATAAAATTAATTAATTTTATTTAAAAAAAAATCAATTTAGGAATGCGATGTAAAAAGAATGATAAATCCACGAGATAAAGAAAATATAATGCTGAAATGAAAAAATATTTTAACATGATCCCCGATAAAGGTTTGAAAGTTAAGGTATAGTTTCTAAATTAAGTGTTTAGGACCAATAGACCCACGAGAAGCATTTGCGGGTGGGCGAACACAAGCATTTTGTTTATATTTTAAAACAGAAGAAAATACGGAGATTAATTTAGCGGACATAATTTCGCTTTACCCATCGGTTTTTAATAATTTCTTATTTTGACATATAGTTAAATTTAGGTTAATTATTTTACTTCATACCCTGTAAAAACACCCATAATAATCATATCAAAAACCCATGACGTTATGTGGCAATACCCCGAAGACATTCCCAATGACAGTATAAAAAAGTCTTTGATACACTAATAAAATAGATTTAAGGCTTACTAAAAGTACGGGCAATCCCACCCAAAAATTTAAAAATACCACTATTACCGTTCCATGCCGATTCAATTTTATTTTTTACCAATTGCTCTAAATGTTGTCAACGGGCAAAACCCGATTTTGTTTTTGTGAAAAACGTTAAAAAATGTAAGCATACAGACACGGAAAGAGTACTACATGGAGTTTTTACTAGTATTGAACTAAAATTAGGTAGGGCAAAATTTTTAATAATTAATTTTTTGTTATTTATGCTATGGAATTAGGATATAAAATAGATAAATTCTACAGGTACAATAAATCAAAAAAAAATATTAATTCATTTTTAAGGGCCTACCATTTTGAAGAGTTTGATTCAAACTTATTTAAAGGCTATGTTCGAAAATTTCTTAAACTTAAGGTAGGAAAATGTAAATATTTTTTAATCAGATTTAAATAGGTTGAATCCTCGGGATGGCCGTCAAATGTAACCAGCGATGAACAGAAAATAAATTTTATTAATGAGTATAAACGAATTTTTGACATTATAATAGACCCTAAAAACATGGAATATAATACCGGTATGCGTTTTATTTCTAAACTTTTGTTGAATTCTCTGTGGGGAAAATTTGGGTTAGTTTTTAACGAAAAAAATATGCTAAAAATTAGTTTTTAAGTATGCGAAATAAATTGTCAAAAAATAAAATAATCAACAGGCCTTCTGAGTATTACAATTTTTTACAAAAGGTGGCAGCTAACCCGCAAAATAAACTCTTATACTCTGATACAGGTCCCATTAATCAAAAATTTTTTTATATTTTAATAATTCAGATAATGTAATTTACAAGCACCAAAAGTGTAATAATCCCATTGCTTTTGGAGAATATTTGGGGTATGAATTTTTCAATTTTTTTATATAAAAAATTTTAAGCGAAATGTCTCATGAAAATGTCGGAAATAAAATCTTGGTATTCATTTCTGGGGGTAGTAAGCAATACTCAATTAAATTTCAAAAAGAATCAGATGGACAAGTTTGGTATAAAACTAAAATCAGAGGTAAAAAACTAATTTATATAGAAAATTAAATAGTTATTTAGGGATAACTTTTAACAACAAAAATAAATTCAAACACGAGGACTTTAAAGAAATGGTTTTAAATTATGCCGACGAAAAGAGAAAATATTTCAATTATGATAAATTTGGACCATCTAGAGACAGTAAAATATTGTCCCAAAAAATGACTAAAGAGTACAAACCCGTTCAAAAAAAGGAATTATCTACGAAAATTTTGATATAGACATTTCCTATGAAGCTTGATTAAATTGTTAAAACCAAGTATTTTAATTAGCGTTTCTTAATATTTTTGAAAGTATAGCTAATGGCAGAATTTATGGAAGACTTAGAACAGAAGAATAGAAGGGGTGCAAAAGGATTTTATGTCGATCCTGTCCTAGAATTACGGTTTTTGTATGCTGGCGATCGAAATATCGAACTGATCAGGCGCTACCGTTTTCCTGATGAAGGAATTGATTTTATTGCTAATCTTATAAAGGATGACCTTCAGCCAAAGCATGCCAATAAAGAAAATCCAATTCCAATTAAATTACAGGTTAAGTTAAATGAAAAATAAATTTTAAGTGTCAATTCATTATTGTCAGCGCAGGTCATGATCACGCTCCAATATTTGGCTAGTAATTGCTTTTTGATCCAAATTGCCGACTCATTTATTATTACTCGACAAACTGTTTCACTTATTGTTCATCGCGTCTCAAAGGCATTGGCAGATAAGAGTGCCGACTTTATTAAAATTCCAAATTCACAACAAAATGAAATCACAATCAAACGCGATTTTCTGAATTATTGCGATTTGCCATTCGTAATGGGAGCTATTGACTGTTCTCATATAAAAACCGAGTTAAAAGAAAGAAAATATTAGTAAATTATAATACTTTAGGGTCCCGGATCAGACGAAGAAAGTTACATAAACCGAAAAGGATTTTATTCATTAAATATGCAAGCTGTTTGTGATTTGAGAAGTAAATTTCTGAACATTGATTTACGGTGGCCAGGAAGCACACATGATTCCTTTGTTTTGAGGTCCAAAAGAATAAGATTTAAAAAATAATAATTACTTTAAGGCAGTCAGATGTATGGGAATATTTCGAATCGGGACTGGCCGGGAATTCTATTTTACTTGGTGATAGTGGCTATCCATTAAAAAAATGGCTAATGGTCCCCTTCCGTGATCCGAAAACTGTTGCCGAGAAGCGTTTCAATACTGCCTTATGCAAAGGCCGTTCTGTTATTGAGCATGCACTCGGAATTTTTAAGCGGCGCTTTTCGATTGCAAAGTTGTTAATTGATTTTTTAAAATAAAAAACGCTATTTCAGAACATCATGTCGCTTGAAGCTTAGACGGATCGCAACTGCCATTCTAGCAGCAGCTGTTCTACATAATATTGCCATTGAAATGCGTTTGCCTGAACCACCACCGGCGACGGAAGAGTCAAATGAAAATGATGATTTAAATGAAATAAATGAGGATGAAAATCGAAATGCCATTTTAAATGATCGTCAAGCGCGCCAAGCTGGAATTGAGAAAAGACATGAATTGGTGGCCCGTTTTACTTAATTTTTTTGTTATTTCATAAAAATTATTTGTCTCTGGAAATTTTTTTTGTCGAATTTGAAATATTTTTCAATTTTAAGTTTTTCCAAGGTCCTTAAATTTTTATATTCGATCATTTAACTGATTTACAAAAAAAACAAATATTTTTATGATTATTTTAAAGTTTAAGCAACTTATTGTTCTATTTTTTCCTATTTTGGAACCTAAACAACGTTACGTTTACTTTGCTTATTTTTCAATATTTTCGTCTAAAAGGATTATTCATTTATACGTAAGTAATAAATCTAATTAAAATTTCATTTTCAAGTAGCATTTCTATTATAGTTGATTAATACATTTAAAAATATGCATTATCAATTTTATTTTTTTAAATTAAATAATTCGAAGATTTTAATGAAAGCTTATATTCCTAAACATTTGTAATTAGAATTAAAATGCAAAATATTGCGACCCTTGACATCAGAATTTATTTTTTCATTTTTTAATATAATTTTTGGGTGTAAAAAAAAATATATTTTTTGGGGCTTGACTAGCCACCTCAGAAATCGTCCAACTTGCCGATGAAGGTGCGTGTAACAGGTATTATGTTCAGTCATAATTTAAGAAAATATGTTGCTTCGACAGATTATGAACGATAACTTTTATCTCTTTGATTTAATTCATTAAAAAAAGTAATTTAGTATTTTTTTTTTGCTATATTAGAGTAGTATAGAGCGTCAAAAGCGCACGGTTTCGCACGGGTGTTTCCCGCACGAACCCATGCCTATGGGAGGGGCGCAGCCCTTTGATGTTGCCGCCCCGCACGAACCCATGCCTATGGGAGGGGCGCAGCCCTTTGATGTTGCCGCCCCGCACGAACCCATGCCTATGGGAGGGGCGCAGCCCTTTGATGTTGCCGCCCCGCACGAACCCATGCCTATGGGAGGGGCGCAGCCCTTTGATGTTGCCGCCCCGCACGAACCCAAAGCCTATGGGAGGGGTGCAGCCCTTTGAAGGTGCCGCCCAGAACCCAAACCTATTGGACCACTTTAAAGTTACCGCCCAGAACCAAAATCTATTGGACCACTTTGAAGTTGCCGCCCACCCAATCCACTTTCCCCAAAACCGCACGGGTGCTTTTTTTTGCCCAACCCATCCCTCCCCGCCGATGCATCGCCGCGCAAATTAATCGATAATGACACCGCCCTACCCTCCCCATCGATGTCGTCAAATTAAATAAAAAAGCAAACGATTTTTTCCCTTAATTATTTGCAAATTCTATTCATTAAATTCTTTTGTAAATGATGAGAAACGCGACGACAT
>CP049705.1:16603829-16664580 GCA_004148225.2 Heterodera glycines | reverse complement strand
GATATAAACAATATTAACCTAAAAATGAAAATAATATTGTTGTATTGGGTAAATGAATATGTTCATTTTAAATTTTGATCGCTTTCGTTCTTGAAATTTTTTTTATTTTGAAATTATTATCCAGTTAAATTGTTTTAAAATGATTAGTTATTTTTTTAATTGGTTTAGGAATTCTTGTCAATCATTATTTAAATTATAATTTGTTTTAATTAATAAACTTTCCCATTTAAATGATTTATTTTCCATGTTTCATAGCATTGATTAATTATTTAATATGATTAACTTTTTAAATGCTTTAAACGATATTACAATTTGATGAACATTATCCTTTATTTTGCACTATTCCTTTTGAACATAGTTATTTAATTATTTAAATATTTATAATGGTTAGTGATTTTTTTGATTATCAATATTGGAATCCTTCTTCATATAATAGTAAAAGTAAATAACTATTTATTCTCCGCGCAACAATTGATGTACTCTTGTAAAACGCATCAAAACGGTTATTTTTATCATTTATCGTTCATTTTTTGGATATTTATTCAACTACTATTAATTAACTTTTTACCTCCAATATTTGTCAGCTTTATATACCCCTTCTATAAATAGCAACCAAAAATAAAATTATTAATAATAAGTTGTATATGAAATTTTTTGTGGTATTTTTAAATTACAGCATGAATAACAAAAAACCAAAATTAGTATAAATAATTATAGGTTATTTTGACTCGCATTTGCAGAGAATCGTATCTCTTAAGTTTCACTTCTTTCAATTCATTAAGTTTATTTTTTAGGGTAAAGTTTATTATAATGATTATCGCTGTTTATTATTTTCGATTAATTTTTAATAGGTTTTGATTTTTAAAAATAGTCAAGCTTGTGATTAAAGAAATTAAAATGGCTTAAAAGCAAAATAAATTTCATTTTATTTTACTTATTTAATAACTCATATTTTTATAATCTTAGTTATTTCCTTTTAATTCATTTATTAACAAATGATTATTTCTTTAGTAAGGCTTCCAGAAAAATGTTTGTATATAATTTTATTTCAAATAAACTGATTTATGAAATATTTTAGATATTTTACAATTTTATTAATACTTTCCTCGATCTACTCTTTACCAGGGGCTCCCATAATTGGAACGTAAGCGTAATTTTTGTAACCCAGAGTCTCTATGGTCGGGACATTAAAACGGCAAGAGCGAACGCCCATTATCTGGTTTTAATGCGTAACCCTTCAGGACAATTACAAGTGAGAACATTGGGGTCACAACTGTTCCCAAAAAGACTGAATTATTTCATGGATGCATATCATGATGCGACCAATAATCAATTTAGTTATCTCATGATTAACATGCACCCAAATTCTGAGGAGGAATTCAGATTATGTAGCAAAATTTTTCCAGATGAGACTCTGGAAATTTATTTACCAATTGAATAGTATATAAGAATATGAATTTAAATTAAATTAAAAATGTATAAATTTAGCTCCGAAGTGAAGGAGAATACAGCATTCCTAAAGAAGCTTGCCTCCACCAGATCAGAACAAAAGAAGAACGAATTAATCGAAAACGCTACAGCTGACCAAATTTTGGCAATCGTTGAAATTTGTGCAAATATATTGAGTTTTAGTTTTAAACTAACGAACAAACAAAAAAGAAGGTTGGCACAATACGCCGATTTTTATAGAGAAATTGCCAAATCTCGTTCAGAGAAAACGGCAAGAAAAAGGATACAACAGGGGAGTGGTATAGCCCTGGGAGCTGTCTTGATACCTGTCCTGAGTGTTTTAGCCCAACATTTATTAGAAAAAATAACATCATGAAATTTGCAAAGAAAATGTTAATGATTCCCGAGGCGGAATATTTGGCTCTACGGAGTGCGATGAATAGTGGTGATTATCTCCAAAATGAAAAAGCGAGTTTAGACGCAAAAATTTCTCAGAATTTACAAGACCCCGACATAAGCGAGGACCTCAAGGCGAAGAGACATGATTGGCTCTATAAAGAAAGACGTACGGTAAAGGGGATACTTGAAAATAGACCACAGAAGGTAGTGATTGAGAATCATGTACCAGGTCCAAATGTTGCACCATATCTGGGCCTCAATAACCAATCCAAACCACAGGAGACCGAAGAACCACGGAAAATAATTATTCCTAGGAAAAGACTTAAAGAGCAAACTCCTGATCCTGAATCAGATAATGATATGTGAGGAGTTAACTCCGGAGCCCCAAACAACATCCACATTAAAAACACCCATTCCGATCAAAACTATTATACACCCGACCCTTTTAAACGGTCTTTTTAGGTACGTGAAGGAAAACAAAGATTTATTTAAAATTACGGCGGCCGGAAAGGTACAGTCGAACATGAATTTGCCGATTGAAAACAGTAATTATAGAGATGTTTTGTTGTATCTCGCAGGGAAGAAAGATGAAACGCCGCGCGGTGCAAAATTTCTCAAAGATCGGTTACTGAAGGATCCAACAGTTAAAGACATGTTCCTTCATTTAAATAATTAATTTATATGATATGTTATTTTTCGGTTTATAATAACTAATATTCATATTGTACTAATTATAAATTTATTTAATTAGAATTGTTAAAAAATTAATGCGTCATATATTTTATTCCAGTCTTAAAAAAGAATTCCTTTTATTTGTAATTTCTAATAAAATTTTTATTTCATTATTGTATACACATTTACAGATGATTTTGAATTTTAACAATTATTATTATGACAATGCTGAATTTTCGAATAAAAATTTTTAATAATAGAAGAGTATTACTTTTAAAGAATTAAAATTTAATACCGAGTGGCTTCCATACCGATTGGCAGTGCGATTTGTGCATTTTTGACCAGTTGAAAAAGCATAACGACGGTTATAAATATTTATTGGTCTGCATCGACGTGCTGAGTCGAATGATCTTCAGTGCACCGGCCAAGTCAAAGAAGAGTGAGGACATGATCGAGGCTTTTGATCGGGTGTTCGAAAAGTCTAAAATTATCCCGATGAAAATATATAGTGACAGTGGGCTTGAATTCCAAGCAGGAAAAATGAAAAAATATTTTGAGGAAAAATTCATCATCAAAAATGTAATGTATAGTCCTGATCTGCACGCCGGAGTCGTTGAAAGGGCAAATCGGACAATAAAGGAGCGCTTGTACAGATATTTTACAAAGAAAGACACTCTTCGATGGGTCGACGTAATAGACAAAATAATAACAAACATTAACAACAGTGTGAATAGAACATTGGGAGCCAAACCGTCTTCAATTAATTTTGAAAATGCCCGTGCGCTCTGGGAAAAATTATATAAGGCTAGGGAAGAAAAATTTTGAATTTTCGACTTTTTGTTCGTATTCGGGTCCGGGAACGTAATTGGTAAAATAAATGTCAGATTCGTGATCGGGCAACTTTTATTTTTCGTTCAAATAAATTTTGAGTGACGAACACAACCGCAAATTGGTGGTAGTGGGATTTTTTGGTAAATAACTCCGACAAATAACGTTCGTAAATGGACAGCATTAGGTCGTCGAGAATGAGTAGGAGAGGTTTGCAATGTTGTTTAATCAATTCTTCAGAAGGGACGCCAAGTACACTGCAACACCAGCCCGTTGAAGTGCCGGAACTGCAAATTCATTTCCCCAAAACAATACAGTATAGAGACAGGCTGTGGAATAATTAGTAACTCGTCAATAAATTTCAATAAAAACTGTGTTCCGGAAATAATAATTCCACAAGGCAGTTTAAAGCAAATATCTTTATCAACAAATGATTTTGTATTAAGCATTTTAGTTTATGTTGTAATGATGACGTGAATGATTTAAATATGCATTTTACATACCGGTGGTCGCTGCTTTTATGCTAGCAAAAAATTCATCAAGAGTTTTATCAAATGTCGCAAAGAGGGCCGCAGAACGCGCCGGGAGAGACGTAGAAAGACATTTTAATCAGATCAACAATATCTCGAATTCCATCCAAACCCAACTAAACACACTACGAGAAACAAATCCTCACATTTTAGAAGAGCCTGATATAAAAATTTGGTTTGACAAAATGGTTGAGATGGGAACCGAAATTCAAACATCCCGAAATGAACTTAAGTCTTTTCAAGAAGAAGTAGATAAAGCCAAAAACATAACATTGGAGCATGTGGAAAAGAATGACTTGAAAAAAGCAAAGAAATCAGCCGACGTCGCAAAGGGAATCGCCAGACAGGCAAAGACCAAATAACAAATCGAGCGCAACCTTTGCTCTTCAAATCGGAAAAGGGTTTTAGCGGGATAGTGAATAGGCTTAATGAGGCGCTCGGTGAGCATATTAAACGTAAAGATATTGAAAATAGACAAGTATCTGAAGCTGAGAAAGGACCACAAAAAAGAGAGAGATTAGCCAATGAGGATGTTCAATTTAACTACGACAGCATTGATCAAAAATTTATTGTCTATCTTTCCGCTTTCGTCTCCCATATAGATTTGTCAAAACACCTCGCATATGTGCTCGTATTTAAGAATACAAGGCTATTTCACGCGGAAGAGGCGACTTATATGCCGGATTTGACGGGAGGTGTAAGGCAGCTATACATTTATGCACCAAATTTAATCGAAAACACAATTATCGGGAACCAGATGGCTCCACTCTTAAGAATAGTTAACGTCGTCGATGACCCAGGATCGATTAGTGAAGTTATATATAGCACCGAGTATTTTCATCGTCTACAGTCGAAACGAATTTCAGAAATTACAATTGAAATTCACACACCGTTTGGTGAATTCGTTAAATTTCACTGGGGAAGTTGTATTCTTACATTACATTTTAAGAAAAGTATATTTTAAAAAATGACACATGTGTTTTGAATAAATTTATTATTTACCACGACGGCGGGTAAAACCCTGCCGGCGAAGCGCTGTCATTTCAACCGGCCGCGCATCACATATTTGCGGCAACGGTACCCGCTTTACATCGCCGAAAAAACAGACCAAGCATGAAAATAGATAATTAAATAGCGTGAAAAACATTGAGATTAAAAATACAAAATAATTAAATGTTTGAAAATTAAATTTTAAACTTACAATGAGCAGCACAACAAGTAGCTGCAGAACCACGATCAGCCACCACTGAGTGGCACACGAACCACCACCATCAGTGGCATGGGCATTCGCGAACACTAAATTAATTAAAAATTAGAAAAAATAAATAGGTAACATCTAAAGGTATAAATGGAATAAATAATACAAAAAGTTAAAAATGACAACTCTCAAGAAAATCGACACGGCGAGTGAGGACGGTCTCGAGGGGGGCCTTTCACTTTTCGACATCCCTCCGACGAACGTTGCAATTAATAAATCCAGTATTCGGGAATTGCTGCCACTTTCAGCAATAAATCAATCTGGACCGTATATCTTTAGACTTTTTTCAGATAATCAGTTTTGTGATCTCAATAAAACTTTTCTTTATTTGTCAACTTCAATTGAGAGAAAAGACAAAAGCAATTGGATTCCGATTACCAAGGACAGTGAAGCTGACCAACACGTCGGTGTCATTCAAAATTTTGGGCACAGCTTTGTCAAAACCTTAAAGGTGTCAATTTCAGGTGTTGAGTCTTATGATTCCGGCATTTACTATGCGTTTAGGGCATATATGATGAATGAATTGGGATTTTCAGAAGATGTCAAAAAGGGTCTCTGTGAAGCGTCCTGCTATTATGTCGACGATGTCGACCAGGATGATTATACAAACAGCGGCTTTAAAAACAGAGCGTCACGTTTTGCTGATGGCTACGATGGTCCCGACCAACCCCCAAACCCCCTTTGATCCCGCCGACACCACCCAAACCTTACGCCCAGCGCGCGAAACCCTTTGATCCGCGCCGCAAAAAACGCCCAAAACCCTGTCGCTAGTGCGCGAAAATCTCCCGCGCTACGACGGTGTGGCAGGACTAACTACTTTTGATATGTCAATTGTAATTCAATAACAAAAATCTTTGTTTAATCTTTTTTAATTAAATTAATTTTTTTTTCTTTCATTCGATATCACCAGCGGCCAAATATCCTATGAGAAAAATTGAGATCAGGAGTCTTTTCATCCCGCGTGGCACTTCTGATCTTTCACACAATGTTTTTACCAGCATTGTTCCGAGACGTTTAATCGTCGGGTTTGTTTCAACCGGTGCGTATACCGGAAATCCTAAAGAGTCACCCTTCGTCTTTGAACATGCCAAAATACGCTCTATCAGTGTCGAAGCGAATGGAAACATATTCCCCGGGTCACCCTATTCTCTTAATTTTGATAGAAACAAATACATTCGCGCTTTTGTGGACATGTATACGGGACTCGGGATGGACGACGGTGAAAGAACAATGTCGATCAATATACAAAAATTTGTAAACGGTTGGTGTTTCTTCGTCATCCCGATGACCTCTACTCTAGAGGACACCCCCGGTTTTGAATTGATTCGAAACGGAACGACCATTAAAACTTTCAATTTTTGTTTTGCACTAATTAATTTTATGTAAAATAAGTATTAAATAAGAAAAATTCTTTTCAATAAATTGGATATTAAATGTTTTATAATAAACACAAAATATATGAAACCATTAAGATACGAATAAATTGCCTTTTAATTAACTTGTATTCATGGAAAAATGATACGCAGGTGGTTATGGGTAGTGTTTATTTGTGTTTTAAATTCAAACATCTATTGCAATATTTTTAGTGATCTTAACAATTAATGATTACAGATATCAATCAATTTTTTTTTACTTGTGTTTTTATTTTTATTGATAGTTAGGATTATAATTTTACTGGGTTTCTTGAGGAAGAATTTATAAATATATATATTAACTTTCAATTTTTAATTAATTAATTAGAAGCGTATATGCTTGCAAATATATTTTCTATGATAAATGGTTGAAGAAATCATAATTTTTGCCTAATGCAATTTTTTTAATTTTAGCTATAATTCCTGTTTATATTAAATTAAACTTCTGCTATTAAACGAATTTAATGACCAAATAAATTACTATTATATAAATGTTTGTATAAATGAAAATTTTTATTTATGAATAGAAAGTAAAATTTTAATGAAAAAATATATAAATAATTAAATGAAATGTGTTTAATTTCTACGAATTAATGGTTTTAAAGTAACCTTATTATAACCGCAGTAGACACATTTCAAATTATCAAATATTTTTAGAACAAATAATTATATATTTGTGTGATAAAATTTTGAATGGCTGCCAGCAATTAATCTTTCAATTTTTTCATAAAATTAGCCTTTTGCAATTTTATCTATTTTTTCTTCAATTAAATAAATTAACATTACTAGTTTCAATTTTTTGGTTTTTGTCGATTAATATTTATTTTTGTAATTATTTATTTCTAACACTTGTTGTCTCTTGGCTCTCTTTTCAGATAGTCAATAAGAATTAATTTAAATATTTAATTTTATTTAACTAAATTTATTTTATTGGATTTTCCAATACTTCATTTATATTTATTTTCACTATTTATTGTGAATTTTTGATCGATTATTACAACGAAAATCGGATCGATGCCGTCTTCATTTACTGATTTCCTAATAATTGAGGGCAAATTTATCTAATTAAGGAGAAGAAAATATACAAAGATCGATTTGACTCAAACGAGATACTTCCCAAATATGTGTCAGATGCAAATAGTGAATTCTTTAACTTTGTCATGTTCAAAGAGTTTGAGAAAATTAAAGTTTCAAGTTCAAATCCTTGGTTGTATTTTTTGTCAATTGTCGATTTGGTAGTGGTCATCATTTGTATTTCAGTTCTCAGAATTTTGAAATTAAAGAGAAAAGGCAAAAACTCATCCTACAGTGGTGAAGTAATGGTATATAAGGATTTGCAACGAATATGAAAATGCCTACTCGTGCTCAAAAATGAATTCTCTCGTTGAAATTCTGTGCGATTTTAACGATTGCGAACCTCACGAGCTATCTGAAATTCTAAGACTGCGGAAGAAAGAGAATTTGAAATTTTTGAGAAGACACGCCCTAATAACGAGACACCTTAGGCACAATCAGTTTATCTCACCGGATGACATCGCATTTAACGGTTCTAATAGACTTTTTGCCTACCGAGGTTTCCTCGGGGTTACTGTCGAGCAGCATCTCTACTCGAGACACCGGGTAAAGCTACAATTCCCCCAACTCCCGTGTATAACCATGTACCAGAATAACGGTCATAGGTGCTATTTTCCTCTGGAACTTTTAGATTTTTTATAAAAAATATAACGGCTAACAGGAGTGGGCCTTCACTTTAGACCGTTCCACCCCCGCTAGTCATAATATCACTTTAATTATTTATTCAACTTTATTCAACAAAAAAAATACAAAAAATTAACAAAATCCAAATGGCATCACATTAAGTTCTTCATCGATTATCCCCTTCTGGCAGACCGGCTTGTACATTTTGTGCTTCTCCCTCGTCACCACTTTCGAATCCCTCGTTGGCCTAAATATTGGTTTATTAATGAAGCAAATAATTTTTTAAAACGTACCCAAAATCATTTTTGTAGACGAAGAATGCCGGGTCTACCTCCCCTTTCCCATAATTCAAAACCATCTCCCTGAATGTATCGTAGTGCAATGTTTTCCTGTTGTCCACGTCGAATGTAATCCCCCGAATTTTCATAACGTATTCAGTCTCCCCCGTCTGCTTGTTTTTCATCTTCAACGCGTACTGCTTCGCTCCTCCGCAACAATATTCTTCAATCTCATAGCCACCGTACTCCTCGCTCATCTCTCCCAAAAATTTCCCCGTCGTGATCGGCTCCACTTCCCTATCGTGCAAAACAAAAATGCTGTCCGTGTCCGTATACAAAATTTCCCCGCCATGGCTCTCCGCTTCTCTCATGAATTCCAATAATTTTAACCTCGCCATACTCGTCGTCCTAAAAATTAGGTTATATACAAATTTATAATTTTTTGAACTCACCATAAACTGATGATTATGTTGCTCGACTTGTGTTCCAACACAAAGTCCTCCTTGTCCCTGTATATCAATCTAATCGCGTCATCCGAATATTCAACAATATCACACATCTCAATTTTATGGTCACACGCTATTTTATAAAACTCCGACGCCCTATCTATCACCGCATTCTTGTTCAAACAATTTCTCATCGAAAACTTTCCCTGAAAGTGAAAATTACCTATCGTAATTTATTTTCAATTTTCTTACCCATAAACTATTAAGCATCAATTTGCTGATGTACCGCAATCCTGGATTCTTCTTCACTTTAGCCAATTCAATTTCGATTCCATATTTTTCCTTATACTCTTCTCTCCACATATCCTTTTGCTCCTCCGTCTCAACTCCCTTCGGGAAACCGCTCGCCTCCTCCTTCAACTTCAAAAATAATCGCACGTATCCCTTGAATAAATCGTCTGCCTCCTCTTCGTAGTGCCACGCTCTATAAAATCTGTCCACAGTATAACCGCATTCCAACGCCTTTGCCTGAAATGTCAAATTTTCTTAAAATTTTCCCACATAACTTCTTACCAATTCAACGCTGGTGTACGTCGCCACGTATCTCCGCTGTGCCCCATCATGGGGGCAATTGTAATTACATCTCGTAGTCTCCTTCTTAAATTTTGACGCACATCTCCAACACAACGGGAACAATAATCGTTCATCACACTTCAACTGCAGAACCGGAATCCGCAAACCCCGCGGCGGGTTGACCCTCACTTTATACAATCCATTAAACTTCAAATCCTCCGGTCTCGTCCAATTTACATTAATCTCATCGCTCTTCGGTATAATAATCTCCGGCAAACCAATCGGGTAAGCTGTACCGTAATTCACTGACGGATACAGACTCACAATATCATAAACACTAATTTTTTTCTTCTCATCCGATTTCGCAAACAATTTCATCGGTCCCGTCCTCCGTAATTGTAAGCCTATTTTGCTCATTTTTATGGCATTTTGTGCCTATTTCATTTTTTACAAAGATTTTTTTTCAGAAAAATAACCATTTAAAAAATTTTATTTACATATTTTAGTACATATTTGGAGGTTTTTGTACATATTTAATACATATTTTAGCATTTTTTATACATATTTTATTTACATAATTCGCAAATTTTCTTACATAAAATTAGCAGCCCTAGATATCTACCATTTCATAGGTTGATTGATTATTTTTTTTTTATAATTTACTAACTTAAATCGGCTTTGATCTTTTATTTTTTATTAAGTTTCTTATCTTTTTTATTATAATTTATAGAATTTAAATCACATTTAAATTTTGTATTTATGCATTTTTCATTTAATTTATCATAGAATTTCACTTCAAAAGAATTCGTTTTCTTACTATGAAAGGGATAATTTGTTTGAATTCTTGTATAAATAATGGAAATATTTATTAGATAATTGAAAAAATTCATTAAGAAATTATTATTTTTTTATTAGCTAAAATTTTATTTTGTTATTAGCCACGTAATTGATTCACACCCCATCATAGAAAAATTCATGAAAATTGTTTATTTGTATTTTTACATTGTTTTTTAAAATTTATTTATGTCACTGATTATTATTTTAACTTTTATTTCTATATTAGTTTGTAATATTTAATGCAAAACATGTTTTTGCTTAGTAAAATATTCATTTGGTTATATGATTTGATTGATAATATGGGTAATTCCAAGTTTAAACCTCAGTTCTTGATTCTCCATTGGTGGCAGAAATTTTAGACAAAATTTAATGTTTAATATGAATAAAAAATATGTACTTTTAATCATCAATTTTCTTAAATATTCTAAAACAGATTTTTATTTTTTTGAATGTAATATATCTGCAGAATTTTTCATTGTACATATTATTCAAAGTCTTTTAACTTCGATGTAATGTAAACGAAAAGTCATTTGAATTAATAAATATTAACTAAAATTAATTTGTTAATATTCAAATACCTTATCCCTAATTAATGTAGTCTTTTTGGTTGTTTTATTAATGCATTTCAAAAATTTTTGAATTATTTATTTTTTGGGTATTAGAATTATTTTTGTTTTGAATTAAACATGATTGTTCTCATATTTTGAAGAATTATGTACAATTATTCGTTTTTTAATAAGCTTCTTTACCTCATATATTCCTTTTTAACTTTTTGTGTGTAATAATTTTGTTTTTGTATTTTCATGCTGTAGCACGTTATTGCTTGATTAATTTCATAGTGTGGAGGTTTAGATTTTAATTCATAGATATAACTCCAAAAATATAAATAACTTATTATCTAGATCTTAAATCTTTTAATTAAAAGTTTATGCTTGAATTCTGTTAATTCGATTTATCCAAATTTCTGCAATTTAAATTTTTGTGCTTTTATCCAATTCTCGAACTCAATCTTGAATTCTGCGAACATAAGGAATATGCCAAAGATTGCCTCTGAATGAAAGGGTAAAAACAAATAATATCTATTTTTTTGGCTGAATTATTTATTTAAAAATCGAACTGTTCGAAGATTAAACATTTCTTTTTTGAGCATTCCTTTCTGTTCGCACTTTTGTCGCGACTGAACGTCAGCCGCGAATGTCCGTTGAGCGGACAAATGAGGAGAACGGGGAGGAATGAACGAAGCAGCAAACGAGGAGTGATGAATGGATGGAAAGATGGGAAAAATAGGGCAAACGGGAAATGATGAAGGGAAGGGAGGACAAAAAGGGGGCGAAGGGAGGGACGGCAGCAGGCGAGCACGTGAATTAGGGGAAGGAAAGCGATAAAAAGCGGATGTGGCGCCTTCTCCGCGTGAAGGACGCCCGAGGCAGTGCAAAAAAGCGATCGGACCATCGCGGTGCGACGGGCGAAACAACACATCACCAAGGCGGACAGCCGATGAATAAAGATGTTTTTCCAATTAAAAAAATAGAAATTTAAATTATTTTATGTTTCGAATGATTGCACGTAAAATATGTGGACAATTACGGATATGTCTGCGATTTTTACAATGAAAATTATGCTTGTAATACTCTGATAAAAAATATAATACCAAAAATGAGATAAGAAAGAAAAAGTTGCTAACTTCAGTTTTTGTATTTTCATGCTGTAGCACGTTATTGCTTGATTAATTTCATAGTGTGGAGGTTTAGATTTTAATTCATAGATATAATTCCAAAAATATAAATAACTTATTATCTAGATCTTAAATCTTTTAATTAAAAGTTTATGCTTGAATTCTGTTAATTCGATTTATCCAAATTTCTGCAATTTAAATTTTTGTGCTTTTATCCAATTCTCGAACTCAATCTTGAATTCTGCGAACATAAGGAATATGCCAAAGATTGCCTCTGAATGAAAGGGTAAAAACAAATAATATCTATTTTTTTGGCTGAATTATTTATTTAAAAATCGAACTGTTCGAAGATTAAACATTTCTTTTTTGAGCATTCCTTTCTGTTCGCACTTTTGTCGCGACTGAACGTCAGCCGCGAATGTCCGTTGAGCGGACAAATGAGGAGAACGGGGAGGAATGAACGAAGCAGCAAACGAGGAGTGATGAATGGATGGAAAGATGGGAAAAATAGGGCAAACGGGAAATGATGAAGGGAAGGGAGGACAAAAAGGGGGCGAAGGGAGGGACGGCAGCAGGCGAGCACGTGAATTAGGGGAAGGAAAGCGATAAAAAGCGGATGTGGCGCCTTCTCCGCGTGAAGGACGCCCGAGGCAGTGCAAAAAAGCGATCGGACCATCGCGGTGCGACGGGCGAAACAACACATCACCAAGGCGGACAGCCGATGAATAAAGATGTTTTTCCAATTAAAAAAATAGAAATTTAAATTATTTTATGTTTCGAATGATTGCACGTAAAATATGTGGACAATTACGGATATGTCTGCAATTTTTACAATGAAAATTATGCTTGTAATACTCTGATAAAAAATATAATACCAAAAATGAGATAAGAAAGAAAAAGTTGCTAACTTCAGTTTTTGTATTTTCATGCTGTAGCACGTTATTGCTTGATTAATTTCATAGTGTGGAGGTTTAGATTTTAATTCATAGATATAATTCCAAAAATATAAATAACTTATTATCTAGATCTTAAATCTTTTAATTAAAAGTTTATGCTTGAATTCTGTTAATTCGATTTATCCAAATTTCTGCAATTTAAATTTTTGTGCTTTTATCCAATTCTCGAACTCAATCTTGAATTCTGCGAACATAAGGAATATGCCAAAGATTGCCTCTGAATGAAAGGGTAAAAACAAATAATATCTATTTTTTTGGCTGAATTATTTATTTAAAAATCGAACTGTTCGAAGATTAAACATTTCTTTTTTGAGCATTCCTTTCTGTTCGCACTTTTGTCGCGACTGAACGTCAGCCGCGAATGTCCGTTGAGCGGACAAATGAGGAGAACGGGGAGGAATGAACGAAGCAGCAAACGAGGAGTGATGAATGGATGGAAAGATGGGAAAAATAGGGCAAACGGGAAATGATGAAGGGAAGGGAGGACAAAAAGGGGGCGAAGGGAGGGACGGCAGCAGGCGAGCACGTGAATTAGGGGAAGGAAAGCGATAAAAAGCGGATGTGGCGCCTTCTCCGCGTGAAGGACGCCCGAGGCAGTGCAAAAAAGCGATCGGACCATCGCGGTGCGACGGGCGAAACACACATTGAAGAAGCGCAAGCACAGGCGCACACATTGAAGAAGCGCAAGCACAGGCGCACACATTGAAGAAGCGCAAGCACAGACGCACAAACAAACGGCGCGGACCCCTCCCCCATCCGCGTCACTTTTGACTAAAATTTATTAATATATTGACTAAATTTAATTTCGTTCTCGGTATTACTGCTTTTAAATTAATATATTTTGCTTGATTTTTTATCTGGTAAATGATTTACTATTTATGTATATATATGATATGAATAATTTTTTATGATTTTATTTTGAAACTATATTTTTTTAAATATTTATTTATATGCTTCTGCATCTCTTATACATTTTGCTGTAAATACTTTTTCCTATTTGAATTATATATATCTATATTTTTTGTATTTTAATATTTTATTTTAAAATGAATTTTATGTATATTTTGAATATTTGATTAACAATAAAATTGTTGTAATTTCAATGATTACCTTAGGTAAAAAAGTTTGAATAAATTTATTTAAATTAAGTGGTTAAATGATGAGATGAAATATTTTTTGTTTTCATTTTAAAATACTTGGCGTATGTTGCCGTAGTGTAGTTAAATCCCCGGATTGCTGGGAATGATTTTGATTCGGACCGGGTCAGTTTAGTCTGACCGGTTTAGTCTGGCCGTTTTAGTCTGGCCGTTTTAGTCTGGCCGGTTTAGTCTGAGGGGACGTTTTAGTCAGGGGGTCGTTTTAGTCTGGCAAGCTGTTTTTGTGTCACATGGGTTATATTCTGATTTTTTTTCGAGAAATGTTTAATTTATTATCAAAAAATATTTATCAATGTGTTAACAACAAAAAAAAACAAAGCATTGAAAAATTACGGGCGCATTTCATAATTTCGAGAATATAGCTTTTGTTAGGAAATATCCTTATTTAATTTTAAATAATATTTTATTTCAATATTTTTTTATGTTGTTGTTGATTATATTAAGATATTAAATATCTCTAAATTGATGTTTTAACTGTTTATCCTTGTCCTTGATATTTTGGCTTATATAATGCAATCAGAATTATTTTTCTATTTCTCTCGTGAGATGTCAGCATCAATTGACTTTTGCTCACATCGAATTGTGTTGATGAAGTGGAAGACACTAGGATGGGTACAATCAAATGCCTGTTGAATGTCGCAGCTTTGGTAGGAAAAGCAGCCAACACGGGGGTTGCTGTGTTCTGCAATACTTGCGCACGGAATGTTGCAGGCGCTTCGCACTTCTCAACTGCACGCCGCTTGAGCTGGGTCACGCGTCGCTGACACTCCACTTGTGCGGCACTCATGTCGCATGTGTGGCTTCCAATAATTTTGAGGACATTACCATTAATGTCAGTGTGAAGTCGCCCTGAATTTAAAAAATAATCTATATTTTATTTTTTGCATACACCTTTGCATTTGTTGTTAGGTCCGAAAAACTCGCAGCGCCAAACTTCCGAAGTCCATCGTCACTGATTTGGTGAAGAACATAAAGTGCACCCTCATGTTCCAGGTTCTGCTTGTTTCGCTTTGTCTTTATTTCCTGATTGGATTTTTCCATTTGATTTGTAGCTAAACAGACATTTTAAAGTTATGTTTATGTATATGATTGACAAACAAAAGAAATTTATAAAAAGTAATTAATTTGTGGGTGAAAACAGCTAACCAGACTAAAACGACCCCCTGACTAAAACGTCCCCTCAGACCTAAAACGGCCAGACTAAAACGGCCAGACTAAACCGGCCAGACTAAACCGACCCTCTGACTAAAACGGCCAGACTAAAACGGCCATACTAAACCGGCCAGACTAAACCGACCCCTCATGATTTTGATTGATATTCGCAACATTACTAAGTATTATTTAAATAAAATATATGACTATTATTATAATATTTTCATCTGGTTAAGATAAAGTCGGGTTTAAAATATTAAATAAGAATTTCGCAAAATAAAAATTTATATTAATACTTTTTTTCGTATTTTAAAATTCTTTTGTATTTAAACTTTTTCTTTATAAGTTCTGTATCAAGGTTGGTGGCTCCTCTGTTGTTTGGCCGTAGTCTCTATAATCGTAGTCGTCATCCGGGATAATGATCGGGGTCAACACTGCATTCGGGTCCCAGCGTGTCACGATAGTTAACTTTCTATACAATATTATATGAACACAGTGCTGGTTGAGATTGACATCTCATTGAAAACGATGTCAACTCTATTTAAAGAAATAATAAAATAATTTTTTGGTATATTTAATTCTGTTTTTTATTTTCCGACATATAAGTCTGCCGCCCCAGGGTATTTTCCCAAACCTAATAACGATGTCAGATAAGTCCTTTTGGTAATCAGTCTATTCTTCAGATCAGCATCTACCGTTGTTGAAACCTTAGAAGGCGTAAGAATTTACACTTGACAAATATTATCTTAATTATTTTATTTATATATACATTTTAGTGATTTAATTTAAATTTGGTAATATAGCATTGCAATTAATTCTTAATAAAGATTATCATGCTTTTGTCTTGGGTTTTTATTTCATATCATTAAAATCTACTGTATCAATTCATTATTTGTAAAGTGTGCGACTTTTAACATCTCTCTCAAAGTTTTTCGACAACAGTCAAAATTGAACCGTGGTGAGCTTGGGCTATCTTTTCGTATCAAGCACGGAGTGAATTAATTTAAGTTTGAACAATTTTTATGCATTTAAATGTCCTTACATTTTTTGGATGCCAATAAAAATATGACCCTATTAATTCTTTCATAACTTTTTTCTAAAACAATCAATTTTAATTTTGTTTATATAATTAGATAGCCTAAAGATTATTCTATTGTTCTGCTAAATTTCAAAAAATTTTATTGAATTTCAAGAAAGCTAGGGTCAAAATTGTTGAGTCAAAATTTTTCGCACTTTTTTAGTCACAACTTTTTGTAAATTTTTACTAATTTTTTGAAAATTTCATAAGTAGTAGAGGATGCTTCGAGCTGTCGCTAAATACTTAATTTTATTAATTTGACTAAGCTTAAGCTAAGTTATGATTAATTACTTGGAAAATAAAATTAAAATAATAATTAAATTTAATTATTACAAACACCCATATTTTTGTCGCTTCGCCCACACCCATAGTAGGGACCGGCCCACAGAAGGGTCTTTAAAAAACCTTTCTTTTTTAATTTTACATATCTTTTTTCAATTCATTTATTCAAAATTAACTTTTTAAAGATAGCAGCAACAGCAAACAACAAAAATTAGCAGTTAATGTGATGAACGACATTGGCCAATTCGTTGTGTCCCATCCTTTCTCCGATCAATAATCGGCTCACTTTCCATTTTCCCTTCCTTTCTCCCAACGTTCAATCCACACATTTTTGATTTATTTCTATCGTTGCTACGTAAAAGCGGTGATGCGACATTTGCGGCGCTGACATTTGCGGCGCTGACATTTGCGGCGCTGACATTTGCGGCGCTGACATTTGCGGCGCTGACATTTGCGGCGCTGACATTTGCGGCGCTGACACTTGCGGCGCAGACATTTGCGGCGCCCAATCTAAGCGACACTTGCGGCGCCGACGTTTGCGGCATGACACTTGCGCGCCGACACTTGCGGCGACGACACTTGCAGCGCCGACAGAAGCGGCGCCCAGTCAAAAGGACATTTGCGGCGCCGAAACTTGCGGAGCACAGTCAAAATGACATTTGCGGCGCAGAATTAAATGACCCCAAAATATTTCAACAATTTATTTAAGTTAACAGAATTGTTATTTTAAGTTTATTTTTTAATAATGACTAATTTAACAATGATTCTTGCAACCTAATCACAAAGATAAAGGTTAAGTAGTTTGCCGTTGTAACAGCTTCATAAAACGTTTCACTTCGCTCCGCCCAGCATTTTCAAACTACTCGTGGGATTGCTGAAAGGCCTCGCTTAAAAAATATCTGCAAAATGATGAAGCGATCCGTAGATTAGTTATCGATTTTAACAATAAGGAAAACAAAAAGATGATGAGTAGTTAATTAATAGAGCCCGGTAAAAAAAATCGGGAGTTCAAAATTTTCCGGGACGGAAGTCCCGAACGGGAATCCCGTAAACCCGCGGGATTCCCGATCAGCCGCGCTAATAATTAATCACATCCATACATTGAAGTACCGCCTGGGGATGAAAGGTTTTGAAAAATAGGACTGAAAGATTGGAAATTGTTCAAATAATTTTTGGGGTCATTTAATTCTGTGCCGCAAATGTCATTTTGACTGGGCGCCGCAAGTGTCGGCGCCGCAAAAGTCTTTTTGACTGGGCGCCGCATCTGTCGGCGCCACAAGTGTCGTCGCCGCAAGTGTCGGCACCGCAAGTGTCATGCCGCAAACGTCGGCGCCGCAAGTGTCGCTTTGACTGGGCGCCGCAAATGTCTGCGCCGCAAGTGCCAGCGCCGCAAATGTCAGCGCCGCAAATGTCGGCCAATCGTAAAAGCAGTGGCCATTTAATTTGAATTTTAAATATTTATGAAGATTCAATTCCAATATATTTAAATTAAAATATGAACTCAAATTATAGAAAAGTGGAAAAATACTAATTTGAAGCTTTATGTAGTCGTGAGATCTGTAGAGTATTTCTTTTTTAAATTGATATTAATAAAATATTGTTAATAATAATAAATCGAGGGAAAAAGTCACTTTTTGAATTTACAAAATTTCAAAAAAATTCTATTAAATTTTAAAAAAGTTATGACAATTTTCCAGTTTTTTGGCTTGAACTTTAGAAAAACTTATTACAATTTTTTTGAAATTTAGTATGCTAATAAGCAATTCAAGTAAGCACCATTTTTTCCTTTTATCATTTTCCCTTTTTTCGGCTGTCCTATGGGATTTTCTTTTGGCTTTCCTTTTTCCCCTTTTGTCCTTTTTTGCTCTTTTTCAGTTTGTCCTTTTGGGTTTATTTATTTCACGTATATATTATGTGACTGTGCATAAACTATTTATTAGTTGTGCTGCATAAATTTGAGAAAATGTTTTTATTAGGCAATTTTTTTAAATATTTGTTAATGAATGAATAAAAATGGGAAATTATGAAACTTTGATCAACCTAAATTGTTTGCTCATATTCAACCCTCTTAATTTGAGATCATCAATTAATGAAAATTAAGTCCGAACGGATGTAGCTGATTCGAATTTTGATCAATTAGTATTGATAGTATCATTAAAAAAACACCTACTTTCTCTTCTAATATCGCTGCTTTCGTTTTCAGTTTAGTGCTCGTAACAAATTTACTTTTTTGTGAGAGTTTTGTCAGATCACCGTTGATCGGCAGATGTTGAATTCGTAATGATTCGTAAAGAAACTAAAACATATAAAAATAAAGACCTAAAAAATTCGGCTTTTGCAGTTTTCAAGCTTTAACTTTTATGTATCGCTTAATGTTGGATAAGGAACCACACCGATTATTGATTATATTTTCCCTTTCACTCCCTCTCTTATTGTCTCTCTCCCGCCCCTTGACCAGCCCCATAAATATGTCTCCCTTTCCCTCACTCGGGGCATTCTCCCATTCATTCCACCATTTCATTATTTTATTTTATTATTTTTTATTTCCTGCTGTCCTCCTCCTCATTTATTTGTTTAATAAATTATTTATTTATTTATTGGACAACATTTGTTTTGGTTAAAAACCAAACATTTTTATTGTTGTAGCAAATACACAACAATTTGGCGCAGTCAGCAAAGGACCTGCTCTACATCTTCGGGTGAGAAAAGGCAT
This sequence comes from Heterodera glycines, assembly GCA_004148225.2. NCBI lineage: Eukaryota > Metazoa > Nematoda > Chromadorea > Rhabditida > Heteroderidae > Heterodera > Heterodera glycines. The sequence continues at coordinate 16,645,187 of CP049705.1, read as the reverse complement.
CAAATTTTGTTTTCAGGACACAAAGCCGAGACGGCAAAACAAATTCACCGAAAAGCCGGGACTGGCTGTGAATTGTTTTGAAGCCGAGTCGGCACATTCTAAAAGCAGTCACAGAACTGCTAGACATCAAAAGCCGGGTTGGCTCTCCGAATTCGTCTAAAGCCGGGACGGCTCATCAAAATTTGTCAAAAGCCGGATCGGCTCAGCAAAAATTCGACAAAAGCCGGGTTGGCTCGTCAATTCCGTCAAAAAGCAGACAAAAGACTGCTTATTCTTCTAAAGCCGGGTCGGCTCGCCAAAATTCAACAAAAGCCGGGTCGGCTCGACAAATTCTTCAAAAGCCGGATTGTCTAAACAATAGACGATGGACCCGACGCAGCTTAAACTAATTTTGGAGGCTGTCTTGAAGGCATCAGCGGAACAAAGCAACAGTTCTGCTGCATTGGCAACATCAATCGATGCTCGCCTTTCAACATTTGATTATGACCCTGAGTTGGGGCATACATTCGACGTTTGGCTTAAGCGCTATGGGGAAATCATCGCCCAGGACGGACACGCACTCAGCGACCAGTCCAAAGTGCAGCTATTGATTGGCAAATTGGGCGAAGCGGAGTACAAGCGGTACACCGACAGCATCGCACCAAAGTCGCAAAACGACTTCAACTGGGATGAGACGACCGCAAAATTGAAACAATTATTCGGAGAAATCCGATCATTGTTTCTCCGCCGTTTCGACTGTTTCCAAATTCGTCAAGAAGCGCAACAGGACGTTCCAAGTTTGATTGCACAAATCAACTCGTCCTGCGAAAACGCAGATCTTTCGCTGAGCAAAGAGGAGTTCAAATGCATGATTCTCATCATTGCATTGCGCGACGAATTTACCGATCTGAGGCAAAAATGCCTTCAGCGCCTGGAAGACAGTCGAACGAGCGGACGGTCAACCTCACTGCAAGAGCTAGGAGAAGAGTGCCGAAAATACCAAATTCTAAAGGAAAGCGCGCTCTCCCTCGGCTCAAATCCATGCAGCACCAGTGCCATCCGAGCCAAACCGCAGCAAATCCGGGACAAACAGAAGTCCAAAACGAAGCCACAGCAAAGCCACAAAGGACATTTCCAGCCGAATAATTCAACGGCAATTAAAAAGGAAGTGGACCTGCCTGATCAGCCCTGCCATTCATGCGGAGGCAAAAATCATTGGCAAAAAGACTGTTGGTTCAAAAATTCGACGTGCGAAAAGTGCGGACGAATCGGCCATATCGCAAAAAGATGCAAAAACGGCACAGAAACCCGACGTGTTCGTGCCGTGGCCACAAATTCTGGGAATGACATGCACATTCACACCGTTTCACTTCAGCCAACATGTATGGCTATTGAAGGAAGTAGTAACAAATGGTGGAGAATTGTCACCGAAATCAATGGGATGGAAAACCCAATGAATGTCGACACCGCTGCACAAATCACGGTGATCACAACTGATTCGTGGCAAAAGCTTGGCAAGCCAAAGCTGGGCAAGACCACCATCGCAGTCAAAAACTGCAACGAAAAGGCATTCGCAATTAAAGGAAAATTCAATTGCCAAGTTTCGTACAACGGACGAACAGCGAAACTGATTGCGTACGTCAGCGACGAAATCCATCAGGATTTGCTCGGCATGCCTTGGATCGAAGAGTTGGAAATCATTCCGAAGGAACTTATGTTTCCAAATTCTTCGCAAATCACCAATTCGGTGCCAATGAAGCATCAGAAAATGCCGGCAGTCAATTTCAAAAATTTTGGTAAATTTCAACAGAAACACCAAAATATGGAACGGCAATTCAACGACAAATACGGCGCCAAGCCCATCACTTTCCAAAATGGAGAGCCAGTTTTCATTTGGAATTTGAAAGGCAATAAGGCAAATTGGTTGCCGGCGACGATTATCGAGAGAGTTGGCAACTCTCCGACTTATCGAGTCGACGTTCCGACGCTCCGTTGCGCAGTCCACCGCCTTGCCAACCAAATTCGCCGCCGTTTCCCAGTGGAATTGGAGATACCGCAAATTGGCCAAGCGAATGGAAATGTTTTGATCGGGAACCAACCAAATCGAACACCGATTAAGGAGATTAAAAAAGCCAAATCTCCCATTGGCCAAAGTCAAAATGCGCCGCGAAGATCAACACGCGCCAAGACGGCACCTCAGCGATTGGACATGGATCCGTCGAAGTCGAAGTACGATGTCATCCGGCCATGATCTCGCGCAGGAGGGACTTTACTCAAGAAGGGAGGTGTTGGATAAGGGACCACACCGATTATTGATTATATTTTCCCTTTCACTCCCTCTCTTATTGTCTCTCTCCCGCCCCTTGACCAGCCCCATAAATATGTCTCCCTTTCCCTCACTCGGGGCATTCTCCCATTCATTCCACCATTTCATTATTTTATTTTATTATTATTTATTTCCTGCTGTCCTCCTCCTCATTTATTTGTTTAATTGAGCAAGAAATGTCGGGTTTGACCAGTGACAGTTGAGTTCGAGGAGAACGGCAGAGAAAAAAGTTCAGCTGGTGTTTGTCCTTTCAGTGCGGCATTTGGTGTGTTGCGGTATGCGAACAGTGAATTAGTGATCCACTTTTTGTCTCCATGTGAACACTTTTTCATTTGCCTTTTAAAAAGGTCAACAAAACGCTCGGCTTGCCCATTGATCCGAATTCCTCCCCCAAAAGAAAATTTTAAAATCTTCTTGGCAAATTTTTGAATTTAGGAAATTTTCGTAACAAAGTGCACTCAAATTTTCAAAATTTTTTTCAAAAAATTTTCTCTTGGGAAAATTCCCGGTTGGTCCCGGTCCCGGCTTTTCTCGCGGTCACGGTCGAAAAACTTGGTCCCGGTCCCGACTTTTCTGGTCCCGGCAAGTCCCGGTCCCGGTTTTTGTCAAAATTCCCGGTCCCGACCAGCCCTAGTTAAAGGAGAAGGGCGCGAAAAAGTGCGATTGCCCAGACGAGAATGGACTTTTGGCGAATGGAAACGAACTATAAAATGAGTAACAATTTCTAAGGATAAATTTTGAGAAAGAAGCATTACTTTTTGTTTGGGGCGAAGCGAACGACGGCAAGAAATAATGAGCAAAACAAGAAGCATGCCGATAATTAAAAATTAAAAAATGGGAATTTGGACAAAAATTAAATAAATCCAAAAGTACACAAAAATTGTCGAGCTCAACAAAATGAATGCTCTATGAAAGAACGGAGATACGGCGACGAATTCAAATTATTTTAAAATGCAAACGATTTTTTCCCTTAATTATTTGCAAATTCTATTCATTACATTAAAATCTTAAAATTTAAGCTTTAAACTTTAAAATAAAGAAAAATAAAAATAAATAAAATATGGTTTATTAGTGCACAAAAAACTACATTAAATCAGTTAATAAACTTGCTTAATAATGTAAATCGATGCTACCGTTACTTGAGATTAAAAGAATTTATGCCAAAAAATGAAATGAAAACATAATAAACATTTTATTATAGAAGAATCCTCATTACCACAGCAATAGGCATCTTTGTAAAAATTATATTCAAGATAAATGTATTAATTGTAGCTGACAACCTTTACACATATATTTGCTCATCCCGGCACAAAACATTAAGATCTTTCTTTCAAATATGTTTTATAAAAAATTAATTTTTCTTATAATAAAAACATTAACGAACTGAACTGAAATAGAAAATAATAGTTCGGCGTGGGCGAGAAAAACAGTGTTTTTTATTAAATGATATATACCGTATATACTCTTTTTATATGCTAGTCTCCATTAATCTGTCCGTCACCAATTATATACCCCTTTCTGAGAAGGTTGAAAAATAATATACCAGTCTCCATTTATGTGCCGGGGGGGGGGGGGATAAATAGAATTTTTTAATAATTTATTTGGCACATTTTCCAAAAAAATGCATCAAAACGGTTATTTTTATCATTTATCGTTCATTTTTTGGATATTTATTCAACTACTATTAATTAACTTTTTACCTCCAATATTTGTCAGCCAACATTTATTCTTTATATAAAGTATCAAAATATTTTTTAAATTAATAATATTGTTGTATATGAAATTTTTGTGGTATTTTTAAATTACAGCATGAATAACAAAAACCAAAATTAGTATAAATAATTATAGGTTATTTGACTCGCATTTGCAGAGAATCGTATCTCTTAAGTTTCACTTCTTTCAATTCATTAAGTTTATTTTTTAGGGTAAAGTTTATTATAATGATTATCGCTGTTTATTATTTTCGATTAATTTTTAATAGGTTTTGATTTTTAAAATAGTCAAGCTTGTGATTAAAGAAATTAAAATGGCTTAAAAGCAAAATAAATTTCATTTTATTTTACTTATTAATAACTCATATTTTTTATAATCTTAGTTATTTCCTTTTAATTCATTTATTAACAAATGATTATTTCTTTAGTAAGGCTTCCGGAAAATGTTTGTATATAATTTTATTCAAATAAACTGATTTATGAAATATTTTAGATATTTTACAATTTTATTATAGTAAATTTCATCACTCATAAATTTAATAATTGGTGTTGTAAACATTGAAGTGGTCACCCGCTGGGGTTTTCAACATGGTCGCAATCATCGAAAAATAATCTCCCAGTCTCCATTAATCTGCCGTTCTCCAATTATATACCCCCTTCTGAGGAGGTTGAAAAAGAATATACCATGGCATATAAGAAGAGTATATACGGTAATAAGAAATAATAGATCTAATTTAAAAAACAATAAAAATGAAATATATTGAAATAATTTCTCCCTTTAAATTACAAATATTAATTTAACCCTCATGGAAAAATTCTATTCACTTGTATAATAATTAATAAAAATTTCAATAATTTTAAATTATTTTATAATAACTTTTTTTAAATCATTATACATAATAACATTTAAATGAAATCTTAAATAATATTTAATAGCACTCATAAAAAGGATGTGTATAAGATATTAGATACAAATAAAATTTTATTCATGAAAAAGAAAACAATTTAAATAATTTATATCAAAAATATGTGAAAAAAATCAAAATTATTTTATACGATGCAATTGTTTTCGCGTAAGATTATAGAAGAAACATCAGTATAACATAGTTAATAAAACGAAATTTTCTTTTTTACGTTTCTTTTTTTACTTGTTTGAAAATTATTTTACATTTGCACTTTTTATAATCGCAGAATCAGCAAAATACATTCATTACTTTGTAGATAATTAAGTAAACACTTGGAATTTCGAGGATTTTTAGACGTTCATACCTTTTACATATTTTTACTTTCTAATATCGTTAATACATTTTTTTTGAATAAGTTGTTTAAGAATACCATTTTTTTGCCTTTGTAAAAAGATATGTATTTTCATATATTTTAATTGCAGATAATTTAAAAAGAAATTTTATTTGAAATTGAAATTTATTCTTTATATATAATAATTATTATTAATGGATTTTTGTTTAATTCTTTTTTATTTCATGTTTAAGAATGATTTCCAAATTGTTATCATTTTATTTAGAAATTGTTATTTTTTCTAATTTATTGTGTTTGTTTTTTGGTTATTTTTTGATGACTTACTTTAATTTTTTTATAATTTATTTCAATTATTTGTATTGTATTGTGTATAGGGTTATTTCGATTTATTTGTTGAATTCAAAATAGGAGCTTATATTTAAAGCAAAATTTAAATAATTTATTATAGGATATTTTTAAATAAAATATTTTAAAATAATTTCATATTGAGTTTTTTGTTATGTACTTCTAAATAATATGAATTATATTTTCTTAATTTTTAAAAAGAAGCAAAAAAATAAATAGCATTTAAATGAAATTAGCTTATCAATTATTATTTTTATATAACCATTTGAGTAATGTTTTACATTAATTATTCATTGTTTTTTTGTTTTATTCCTTCATTTAAATAATTAATTTATATGATATGTTATTTTTCGGTTTTATAATAACTAATATTCATATTGTACTAATTATAAATTTATTTAATTAGAATTGTTAAAAAATTAATGCGTCATATATTTTATTCCAGTCTTAAAAAAGAATTCCTTTTATTTGTAATTTCTAATAAAATTTTTATTTCATTATTGTATACACATTTACAGATGATTTTGAATTTTAACAATTATTATTATGACAATGCTGAATTTTCGAATAAAAATTTTTAATAATAGAAGAGTATTACTTTTAAAGAATTAAAATTTAATTTTATTTATTTTCTTTCCAATATTTGATAAAAAAAATTTTTCTTTAATTCTTTTTTAAATATTCTTGACCAGTCTCTTTTATTCATGTTGATTCTTATAGACGAATTATTAAATTAGTAAAAGTTAAAATAAATTTTTTAAAAAACATTCCCGACTCTCTGTCTTTTTTAATCACCGTCTCGATTCCTTCAAATGGCTTTAATAAGTTTTATATTAAAAAATAATGGATAGTATTTTCAAAGCAACACTTGGTAATACTGCCGATGGTCTCCCCCCTCCTTTTTGGAAAAATTTTTTTCTGTTCTAAAAATTCGTGAACACACGTTTTATGGGCTTTTTAGGTTCTCTGACCACGATTCTGACATCAATTTTGACCAATTTCGAAGCTCAGACGCGAATTAGAACAAAAGGTCGAAAATTCAAAATTTTCGAAATTCTTACTTTTGTTCTTAAATTGATCAAAATGAGCTAAATTTAGTCAAAAATCATTGCAACACCAAATTCGAACATAAAAGTGAATTTCGAAAATTTTGAATTTTCGACTTTTTGTTCAAAGGGATTTTTTGGTAAATAACTCCGACAAATAACGTCCGTAAATGGACAGCATTAGGTCGTCGAGAATGAGTAGGAGAGGTTTGCAATGTTGTTTAATCAATTCTTCAGAAGGGACGCCGAGTATACTGCAACACCAGCCCGTTGAAGTGCCGGAACTGCAAATTCATTTCACCAAAACAATACAGTATAGAGACAGGCTGTGGAATAATTAGTAACTCGTCAATAAATTTCAATAAAAACTGTGTTTTCCCTGAGGAGGATGGACCGGAAATAATAATTCCACAAGGCAGTTTAAAGCAAATATCTTTATCAACAAATGATTTTGTATTAAGCATTTTAGTTTATGTTGTAATGATGACGTGAATGATTTAAATATGCATTTTACATACCGGTGGTCGCTGCTTTTATGCTAGCAAAAAATTCATCAAGAGTTTTATCAATGTCACCTAGGTCTTCTTCTTCATTATTGCTTTTTGGGTTTTTATCCGCCTTAGGCACGCTGACGTCATCAATTTGCGTGGAAGCAGAGTCTAGATTGCTTTTTGTTGGGTCTTTTTTCTTCGCTAGCTTCTCGTTTTTTGGTGGTTTCTTTTTGAGGCGCGGCCTTTGGCTGTGCAATATTTTGAGCAACAGGTGAATCCGGAGAGTTTTTGTTTTCTTTTTTGACGGTAGCTAGAGACTCGGCCAAAAGAACATTTCCGAGCACGTTCATTGCTGTCTTTGCTTTCTTCCAGCTCTCACTGTCCTGTAAGGCATATGCCACTAGTCCGGTCTCCAACAAATCGAGCGCAACCTTTGCTTTTCGTTTCAATTCTCGTTGATCACTTTGAATATTTTGGCTTTTGCACGTCATTGGTGGAGGCTCTCCATACGGAATGTTGAACACTCGTGCTTTATTCTTTAGTCGGATAAAGCAATGGCCCGGTAGGTCATAGACGACATCAAAGAGAACAAATTGCAATTTTCGATTCTGCTACTTAACATTTTAAGTTTACATTTTAATTACAAGACAGAGTACTGGTTATTTTAATTGTATAAAAATTTTAATGAACCCACTACAGTACCAGTTTAAATTCATAGAGGACAGAATTTTTTATTATTAAAAAGAATTGAAGATTATTTATTTAGGGTAATTTAAATAATCTTTTCCTTTTAATTTAATTCATCATTGATTGATTGATTGATTCATTCATTTATTCATTCATACATCATCGTTCAATCGCTCATTAAACCTATCGAAAAAGCAAAATGTTTTACAAATTTAACAATGGAATGTCTTACCGATCGCGCACGCATGTGTGCGGAAATGGTCAACGGGAGTTCGGGTGGGTCACGAAAGTTGGCCACTAAATGGAAACGGGAGTTTTTAATATTTTTAAATTAATTATTTTAATTGAATAAATTTATTATTTACCACGACGGCGGGTAAAACCCTGCCGGCGAAGCGCTGTCATTTCAACCGGCCGCGCATCACATATTTGCGGCAACGGTACCCGCTTTACATCGCCGAAAAAACAGACCAAGCATGAAAATAGATAATTAAATAGCGTGAAAAACATTGAGATTAAAAATACAAAATAATTAAATGTTTGAAAATTAAATTTTAAACTTACAATGAGCAGCACAACAAGTAGCTGCAGAACCACGATCAGCCACCACTTAGTGGCACACGAACCACCACCATCAGTGGCATGGGCATTCGCGAACACTAAATTAATTAAAAATTAGAAAAAATAAATAGGTAAATGATTGTGAGTACCCGGGTGTTCTTCCCCTGGGGAAGCAACAAAATCCAACAAGTTTTTGATGCTCTTGTGAGCACAGATAACGGGTTTTGTGTAATTGTGTGGACGAATGCACTCATTGTCCAAAATAGGACATTGGCAATTCTCCACGGGAAGCCAAGGGAGTCCAGAGGGAGAGGGCATTTTTATTCTATAAAGCAAATAATTTGTACAGGAAAAAAAGTACAAATGATTTATTTGGCAAAAACGATATGGCCAATCCGAATGGTCATCCCCAATCAAACTTTTGATCAATTCATTCACTTACCCTTTGGACAATGCGCTGAAGGAAACGCCACAATAGCCGCCCATCCGCTTAAGAAAACCACCCCTCTCTTTATGTATAATAAAAATAACAGGAATTCATTTTAAGGTGTCTTTAATCAAAAATCTGAAAAAATAATGAATTATTTTGGTATTTTGCAAAAAAATCTATTAAAAATGATAAAATCTCATATTAAACATTTATTTATGCAATTTAAATTTAGTTAAAAAATTTGGAATAATTTTTAAAAATTGTTCACCCTTACTCCAAAACGATTCCATCAACTTTTTCCAAAGACAATGTAATAATTATTGATAATGTAAATTTTTTTTGGACATTAATTGATTATTAAAATATTTAAGCATATTGAAAATAATTAAGCACCTGTCGCTAGTGCGCGAAAATCTCCCGAGCTACGACGGTGTGGCAGGACTAACTACTTTTGATATGTAAATTGTAATTCAATAACAAAAATCTTTGTTTAATCTTTTTTAATTAAATTAATTTTTTTTCTTTCATTCAATATCACCAGTTCCTTCATCTATGATTATGATAAAATCATCAGTGTTTTTCTTTTCATCAAACTATTCCAATGTTAATTTTTTGATTTAATTAATTATTAAAATCATTTAAATTTAATTTTGAAAAAAATATTTCATTTCATCTGATTCATTTTCTATCCGTTGAATATTTAAACAATTTATTTTAGCGATTCCAATTTTTGTTTAGCATTGTTCAACATTAAAATTATTTTATGTATTTTAATATTTTTCTATTTATATTTGTTCTTAGTATAACTATATAAAAAGTTTAAAGATAATTTTAGTTATATTTTTTGGATCTTTATTAATCTTTTTTAATGTAATAAAGAATAATTTTTGATAAATATTTAATCAATCTATAAATTCTCTTTAATAATTTGATAATGTACATTGTCCTTAACAATTAACGTTTGAAATTCTCTTAAAACTTTCAATTTTTGTTTTGCACTAATTAATTTTTATGTAAAATAAGTATTAAATAAGAAAAATTTCTTTTCAATAAATTGGATATTAAAATGTTTTATAATAAACACAAAATATATGAACCATTAAGATACGAATAAATTGTCTTTTAATTAACTTGTATTCATGGAAAAATGATACGCAGGTGGTTATGGGAGTGTTTATTTGTGTTTTAAATTCAAACATCTATTGCAATATTTTTAGTGATCTTAACAATTAATGATTACAGATATCAATCAATTTTTTTTTACTTGTGTTTTTATTTTTATTGATAGTTAGGATTATAATTTTACTGGGTTTTCTTGAGGAAGAATTTATAAATATATATATTAACTTTCAATTTTTAATTGATTAATTAGAAGCGTATATGCTTGCAAATATATTTTCTATGATAAATGGTTGAAGAAATCATAATTTTTTGCCTAATGCAATTTTTTAATTTTAGCTATAATTCCTGTTTATATTAAATTAAACTTCTGCTATTAAACGAATTTAATGACCAAATAAATTACTATTATATAAAATGTTTGTATAAACGAAAATTTTTATTTATGAATAGAAAGTAAAATTTTAATGAAAAAATATATAAATAATTAAATGAAATGTGTTTAATTTCTACGAATTAATGGTTTTAAAGTAACCTTATTATAACCGCAGTAGACACATTTCAAATTATCAAATATTTTTAGAACAAATAATTATATATTTGTGTGATAAAATTTGAATGGCTGCCAGCAATTAATCTTTCAATTTTTTCATAAAATTAGCCTTTTGCAATTTTATCTATTTTTTCTTCAATTAAATAAATTAACATTACTAGTTTCAATTTTTTGGTTTTTGTCGATTAATATTTATTTGTTGTAATTATTTATTTCTAACACTTGTTGTCTCTTTTGGCTCTCTTTTCAGATAGTCAATAAGAATTAATTTAAATATTTAATTTTATTTAAACTAAATTTATTTTATTGGATTTGCCAATACTTCAGTTATTTATTTTCACTATTTATTAGTGAATTTTGATCGAACAAATTTATTAAGAAAGAACGATAAAAATGGTGATTTTGCAATGGTTTAAATACGGCAAATTTACATAGGCGGACCAAAATTAATAATGTAAACAATGCTGACTAAGCAGAAAATGATCAAATGTTACGAATGTGGCGTAAAATAATTTTAAACAAATGAATCATAAAATTTATAAAATTTAAAATTCGTTGGGATCAATGGAATTCGCGACAGTCTCATTGAACAAGTAAAGTAATGATAAAATTTTATTTCATTAATTTATTCGTTGACTTCTTGCTGGCGGTGGTTTACGCGGAGTAATTAACCATTGGATTTTTGTTTTTTTTGATTCGGATGTGTATGCATTTTTTTTAAAGTTTAGGCTCTTAACTTATATTATATTCATGAAGTTAACTATTAATGGTGATTTTAATTTTTAATATATATAATTATTATTTAATTTCAATTATTAGATTAATTTTATTTTTATTATTATTATGTTAAATTATGTTAATTTTATTTCGTAACATTCAACTTTATGTAATATTCTACAAAAATACTCAATCGTATTTATCCAAAAATGTAAATCTTCCTCCGCTTCCCTTTAAGGAATTATTGGTGGATGAATTTTCTTATATTTTATTTTGTTTTCTCAATATTTCTTTGTAATTAATACCTCATATATGAATTTTGCTTTTTTAAATGACTACTTAGATTTCAGTTTTGGTTTTAGATTTTTATGTATTCTCGTGAAGGCCTTATTTATTATTAGACATTGACAGTTATATTTATGGATATTTTTGTTTATTAAATATAAATTATAGCTATCATTAATTGCTAATTAACCAAATTTGTTCTTCTCGCCTGATGGATTGGTGTTCTTTTGATAAACTCAAAGCCTCTGCATGATAATATTATTTATTGTTTTAATACTGATTTATTTTATTTTTTATGTAATGAATTTAAATTTAAGTTTTCATAATCGTCTTTTATTTTTTATTGAAGAATTTCATATTTTCTTATTGACACAAAATATAATTATTACAGAAAAACTTTAACTAATTCACTTAAATTTAGAATCTTTTAGCATCTTTTAATCCTTGTTCACATTTTGTTAATAATGAAAGTTAAGCTTGGTTCTCATTTACTGTTTTACTTTGAGTCCCATTAAATAAACTTTTTATTATATCATATTTCTCCAGATTCTTTATACAGTCATACCTATAATTTTTTATATATGTATTTTGTTTTATATTTATTTCGAAAACAGTTTATAATTCAATTAATCAACATAGGGTTTTATCAAGCAAACCACTTTTTTAAATATGCTTTTAGCAGCTATTAGGATTTGCATTCTTCATTCGGAAACGCTTAAAATATAAATTTTCAAAACAATTATTTTAAATTTGATCTCATGTATTTAAATATTTGAACGAATAGAACAATTATTTTTATATTAATTCAATTAAACAAATTATAATAGTTTTGTTTTGACGAAAATATCTATTAATTAAGTTGTGAATTCATATGAAAATGAGAATGGGTTTTGGAATTTTCATATATTTTAATTATTTATCTCAATATTTTAAAAGTATTAATTATTTTTAATACTCAAGTATTCGAATGAATTATGATTGATCTTTCAGAATCAGTGGTCTTTATTTTGCCGTAACATTTCAATTTATAACCCCAGTAATATACATGTTTTCATCTATATAAACTAAATATTATCGAAATTTTCTTAAGCATTTAAAGCCTTCAATAATTTATTTTTTTTTAAAGAGTGTTTTATCATATGCTAAAACAAAATTACATTTTCTTATATCAACAATTTTTTTTATAAAAGTTCTTACAAAAAATTTAAAATTTTTCGATTTTTAAGGGTATATTTTTTTTAATTCCCAAAAAGTCGATCCTTAGGGTGTATTTTTCATTTTTATTGCATTTTTCTTATGAAAAAATTGGAATAAAATATAATTTAATTTTTAATCAATTTTATTCATTCAACATATGATTGGCTACATGGATAAATAAATAACAATTATTAAATTTTTAATCTCTCACAAATATTTTAGTTCCACTTTTATTTATTAATCACTCTTTAAAATTTAAAATATTCATTAATCGACCTTATTTTTTTTCAAGGCGCGTTATTTATTAATTTTATTCAATTTTTGTTAATTGACGTAGGTTTGGGTTATCTATAGGGCTGATAATTTTATGTAAATACATATTTTTTTCCTTTGCAATTTTTTCGTACATAATTATTTTTTTACATATTTAAGGAATTTTTGAGAATTTATAAAAATTTCTTAAGAAAAATTTTAAATTTTTTTTTAAAATGTACCCCTAAAAAATCGGTTTTTTTCCAAAAATCAGATATCAAAAATTAATTTTTAAAATACTAAAAAGTAATTGTAAGCCTATTTTGCTCATTTTTATGGCATTTTGTGCCTATTTCATTTTTTACAAAGATTTTTTTTCAGAAAAATAACCATTTAAAAAATTTTATTTACATATTTTAGTACATATTTGGAGGTTTTTGTACATATTTAATACATATTTTAGCATTTTTTATACATATTTTATTTACATAATTCGCAAATTTTCTTACATAAAATTAGCAGCCCTAGATATCTACCATTTCATAGGTTGATTGATTATTATTTTTTTTATAATTTACTAACTTAAATCGGCTTTGATCTTTTATTTTTTATTAAGTTTCTTATCTTTTTTATTATAATTTATAGAATTTAAATCACATTTAAATTTTGTATTTATGCATTTTTCATTTAATTTATCATAGAATTTCACTTCAAAAGAATTCGTTTTCTTACTATGAAAGGGATAATTTGTTTGAATTCTTGTATAAATAATGGAAATATTTATTAGATAATTGAAAAAATTCATTAAGAAATTATTATTTTTTTATTAGCTAAAATTTTATTTTGTTATTAGCCACGTAATTGATTCACACCCCATCATAGAAAAATTCATGAAAATTGTTTATTTGTATTTTTACATTGTTTTTTAAAATTTATTTATGTCACTGATTATTATTTTAACTTTTATTTCTATATTAGTTTGTAATATTTAATGCAAAACATGTTTTTGCTTAGTAAAATATTCATTTGGTTATATGATTTGATTGATAATATGGGTAATTCCAAGTTTAAACCTCAGTTCTTGATTATTTTTTAAGATCGAAAATTTTAGACAAAATTTAATGTTTAATATGAATAAAAAATATGTACTTTTAATCATTAATTTTCTTAAATATTCTAAAACAGATTTTTATTTTTTTGAATGTAATATATTTGCAGAATTTTTCATTGTACATATTATTCAAAGTCTTTTAACTTCGATGTAATGTAAACGAAAAGTCATTTGAATTAATAAAGATTAACTAAAATTAATTTGTTAATATTCAAATACCTTATCCCTAATTAATGTAGTCTTTTTGGTTGTTTTATTAATGCATTTCAAAAATTTTTGAATTATTTATTTTTTGGGTATTAGAATTATTTTTGTTTTGAATTAAACATGATTGTTCTCATATTTTGAAGAATTATGTACAATTATTCGTTTTTTAATAAGCTTCTTTACCTCATATATTCCTTTTTAACTTTTTGTGTGTAATAATTTTGTTTTTGTATTTTCATGCTGTAGCACGTTATTGCTTGATTAATTTCATAGTGTGGAGGTTTAGATTTTAATTCATAGATATAACTCCAAAAATATAAATAACTTATTATCTAGATCTTAAATCTTTTAATTAAAAGTTTATGCTTGAATTCTGTTAATTCGATTTATCCAAATTTCTGCAATTTAAATTTTTGTGCTTTTATCCAATTCTCGAACTCAATCTTGAATTCTGCGAACATAAGGAATATGCCAAAGATTGCCTCTGAATGAAAGGGTAAAAACAAATAATATCTATTTTTTTGGCTGAATTATTTATTTAAAAATCGAACTGTTCGAAGATTAAACATTTCTTTTTTGAGCATTCCTTTCTGTTCGCACTTTTGTCGCGACTGAACGTCAGCCGCGAATGTCCGTTGAGCGGACAAATGAGGAGAACGGGGAGGAATGAACGAAGCAGCAAACGAGGAGTGATGAATGGATGGAAAGATGGGAAAAATAGGGCAAACGGGAAATGATGAAGGGAAGGGAGGACAAAAAGGGGGCGAAGGGAGGGACGGCAGCAGGCGAGCACGTGAATTAGGGGAAGGAAAGCGATAAAAAGCGGATGTGGCGCCTTCTCCGCGTGAAGGACGCCCGAGGCAGTGCAAAAAAGCGATCGGACCATCGCGGTGCGACGGGCGAAACAACACATCACCAAGGCGGACAGCCGATGAATAAAGATGTTTTTCCAATTAAAAAAATAGAAATTTAAATTATTTTATGTTTCGAATGATTGCACGTAAAATATGTGGACAATTACGGATATGTCTGCGATTTTTACAATGAAAATTATGCTTGTAATACTCTGATAAAAAATATAATACCAAAAATGAGATAAGAAAGAAAAAGTTGCTAACTTCAGTTTTTGTATTTTCATGCTGTAGCACGTTATTGCTTGATTAATTTCATAGTGTGGAGGTTTAGATTTTAATTCATAGATATAATTCCAAAAATATAAATAACTTATTATCTAGATCTTAAATCTTTTAATTAAAAGTTTATGCTTGAATTCTGTTAATTCGATTTATCCAAATTTCTGCAATTTAAATTTTTGTGCTTTTATCCAATTCTCGAACTCAATCTTGAATTCTGCGAACATAAGGAATATGCCAAAGATTGCCTCTGAATGAAAGGGTAAAAACAAATAATATCTATTTTTTTGGCTGAATTATTTATTTAAAAATCGAACTGTTCGAAGATTAAACATTTCTTTTTTGAGCATTCCTTTCTGTTCGCACTTTTGTCGCGACTGAACGTCAGCCGCGAATGTCCGTTGAGCGGACAAATGAGGAGAACGGGGAGGAATGAACGAAGCAGCAAACGAGGAGTGATGAATGGATGGAAAGATGGGAAAAATAGGGCAAACGGGAAATGATGAAGGGAAGGGAGGACAAAAAGGGGGCGAAGGGAGGGACGGCAGCAGGCGAGCACGTGAATTAGGGGAAGGAAAGCGATAAAAAGCGGATGTGGCGCCTTCTCCGCGTGAAGGACGCCCGAGGCAGTGCAAAAAAGCGATCGGACCATCGCGGTGCGACGGGCGAAACAACACATCACCAAGGCGGACAGCCGATGAATAAAGATGTTTTTCCAATTAAAAAAATAGAAATTTAAATTATTTTATGTTTCGAATGATTGCACGTAAAATATGTGGACAATTACGGATATGTCTGCAATTTTTACAATGAAAATTATGCTTGTAATACTCTGATAAAAAATATAATACCAAAAATGAGATAAGAAAGAAAAAGTTGCTAACTTCAGTTTTTGTATTTTCATGCTGTAGCACGTTATTGCTTGATTAATTTCATAGTGTGGAGGTTTAGATTTTAATTCATAGATATAATTCCAAAAATATAAATAACTTATTATCTAGATCTTAAATCTTTTAATTAAAAGTTTATGCTTGAATTCTGTTAATTCGATTTATCCAAATTTCTGCAATTTAAATTTTTGTGCTTTTATCCAATTCTCGAACTCAATCTTGAATTCTGCGAACATAAGGAATATGCCAAAGATTGCCTCTGAATGAAAGGGTAAAAACAAATAATATCTATTTTTTTGGCTGAATTATTTATTTAAAAATCGAACTGTTCGAAGATTAAACATTTCTTTTTTGAGCATTCCTTTCTGTTCGCACTTTTGTCGCGACTGAACGTCAGCCGCGAATGTCCGTTGAGCGGACAAATGAGGAGAACGGGGAGGAATGAACGAAGCAGCAAACGAGGAGTGATGAATGGATGGAAAGATGGGAAAAATAGGGCAAACGGGAAATGATGAAGGGAAGGGAGGACAAAAAGGGGGCGAAGGGAGGGACGGCAGCAGGCGAGCACGTGAATTAGGGGAAGGAAAGCGATAAAAAGCGGATGTGGCGCCTTCTCCGCGTGAAGGACGCCCGAGGCAGTGCAAAAAAGCGATCGGACCATCGCGGTGCGACGGGCGAAACACACATTGAAGAAGCGCAAGCACAGGCGCACACATTGAAGAAGCGCAAGCACAGGCGCACACATTGAAGAAGCGCAAGCACAGACGCACAAACAAACGGCGCGGACCCCTCCCCCATCCGCGTCACTTTTGACTAAAATTTATTAATATATTGACTAAATTTAATTTCGTTCTCGGTATTACTGCTTTTAAATTAATATATTTTGCTTGATTTTTTATCTGATAAAAGATTTACTATTTATGTATATATATGATATGAATAATTTTTAGGATTTTATTTTGAAACTATATTTTTTAAAATATTTATTTATATGCTTCTGCATCTCTTATACATTTTGCTGTAAATACTTTTTCCTATTTGAATTATATATATCTATATTTTTTGGATTTTAATATTTTATTTTAAAATGAATTTTATGTATATTTTGAATATTTGATTAACAATAAAATTGTTGTAATTTCAATGATTACCTTAGGTAAAAAAGTTTGAATAAATTTATTTAAATTAAGTGGTTAAATGATGAGATGAAATATTTTTTGTTTTCATTTTAAAATACTTGGCGTATGTTGCCGTAGTGTAGTTAAATCCCCGGATTGCTGGGAATGATTTTGATTCGGACCGGGTCAGTTTAGTCTGACCGGTTTAGTCTGGCCGTTTTAGTCTGGCCGTTTTAGTCTGGCCGGTTTAGTCTGAGGGGACGTTTTAGTCAGGGGGTCGTTTTAGTCTGGCAAGCTGTTTATGTGTCACATGGGTTATATTCTGATTTTTTTTTCGAGAAATGTTTAATTTATTATCAAAAAATATTTATCAATGTGTTAACAACAAAAAAAAACAAAGCATTGAAAAATTACGGGCGCATTTCATAATTTCGAGAAACACCAACGAGCAAATGGTTGATGTTATCGGGATTAACATTGACATTGGCATGGTAATTGTGGTCATTTTGGTTAGCCGGGTTATTGTTGATGGTATTGTATCCCTGCAAAAGTCGAAGAATTCTCGCATCGGCGGCACGATATTTGGGCTTCTTTAGAGGAGGGACTTCACCAGCAACGCATCGTGAGATGTCAGCATCAATTGACTTTTGCTCACATCGAATTGTGTTGATGAAGTGGAAGACACTAGGATGGGTACAATCAAATGCCTGTTGAATGTCGCAGCTTTGGTAGGAAAAGCAGCCAACACGGGGGTTGCTGTGTTCTGCAATACTTGCGCACGGATTGTTGCAGGCGCTTCGCACGTCTCAACTGCACGCCGCTTGAGCTGGGTCACGCGTCGCTGACACTCCACTTGTGCGGCACTCATGTCGCATGTGTGGCTTCCAATAATTTTGAGGACATTACCATTAATGTCAGTGTGAAGTCGCCCTGAATTTAAAAAATAATCTATATTTTATTTTTTGCATACACCTTTGCATTTGTTGTTAGGTCCGAAAAACTCGCAGCGCCAAACTTCCGAAGTCCATCGTCACTGATTTGGTGAAGAACATAAAGTGCACCCTCATGTTCCAGGTTCTGCTTGTTTCGCTTTGTCTTTATTTCCTGATTGGATTTTTCCATTTGATTTGTAGCTAAACAGACATTTTAAAGTTATGTTTATGTATATGATTGACAAACAAAAGAAATTTATAAAAAGTAATTAATTTGTGGGTGAAAACAGCTAACCAGACTAAAACGACCCCCTGACTAAAACGTCCCCTCAGACCTAAAACGGCCAGACTAAAACGGCCAGACTAAACCGGCCAGACTAAACCGACCCTCTGACTAAAACGGCCAGACTAAAACGGCCATACTAAACCGGCCAGACTAAACCGACCCCTCATGATTTTGATTGATATTCGCAACATTACTAAGTATTATTTAAATAAAATATATGACTATTATTATAATATTTTCATCTGGTTAAGATAAAGTCGGGTTTAAAATATTAAATAAGAATTTCGCAAAATAAAAATTTATATTAATACTTTTTTTCGTATTTTAAAATTCTTTTGTATTTAAACTTTTTCTTTATAAGTTCTGTATCAAGGTTGGTGGCTCCTCTGTTGTTTGGCCGTAGTCTCTATAATCGTAGTCGTCATCCGGGATAATGATCGGGGTCAACACTGCATTCGGGTCCCAGCGTGTCACGATAGTTTCGTGTGTCTCGTGAGCAGATGAGACGGGCAAAAGACTGAGGAGGTAGTAGAGAAGGCATGTTTTTATATAAAACTTTATTTTGTAGTTAAATTAGATAATTTTTCCCTAATTATTGTGAGTTGCTTTATATTTTGGGTGTTCAATTCTTTAATTTTTAGGAGAACATTTAAATTTTATATTATAATTTTCTTAAAAATCATTTAAAATAATTTATTACCAGTTTTTTTCTATTTATTTGTATTTTCTTGTTAACTTCGCACTGTTGCGAAATTCCCTCGATGAAAAATATGATTATAATGAGTTTTTGAAGTTATTATCGTTAAAAGAAAAAGCCAATAAAAGCATAATTAATAAAAATTTATTTTTATAGTCTTTGAAAATTATCTTCATTTAATTGATAAGTATATGATATAATTATATCTTTTAATTCTATTCGTTTTTTAATGTAAAACTGATAATTTAAAATAATTTATTGAAATTCTTTATTAATTTATTGATGTGGGTTTTCATAATGGCTGATCTGAAATTTCGGACCAATCCCGCAGCTAATCGAATTCGAACAAAAAATTAAAAACTCATAATTTTCTTATAAGCACCAATTTTTTAAAAATTTTTAAACAATCTAATCCGATTTAAGCCATCATTAGATTACATAATTACTTCATAATATGCTTGCTTATAAGTGTTTAACGGCTTAACATACTGTATTTTTTGTTGATTATTTTTAATAGAGGAAATATAATTTTTTAACAAAGATTTGTAAATATTTTGATAATTTTTTAATAGTTTTTAAATTTAAAAAAATTACTACATGACAAATTATTTAAAAAAATTTAAATGTTCAAAAGAATTATTTATTATTAGTTTAAATTAATTAGATAGTTTTATTTTGATAAATTTATTAAAATAATTATAAATTAACACCTCTGAAGATTATGGCCTTGCGCGACAGTAATGGTTTTAATTTAAATGTTTTTATAATTAGGTTTCATTTTTTAGGTATTTTTTCTTATATTTTTGGTTAATTGAATTCATTAATTTCTGTGCATGAAAATAAAATCAATATGTCTCCAGCAAAAAATAAATAAAAAATATTATTTTATTTAAAAATATCAGTTCATAGCCGAGTAAATGTTTTTCCAATGTTATACAATCTGTAACAAAATTAAAGGTCCAAGAATTTTTTTGCTACTTCACCTACTTCGCTTTTTTCAGTCTAATTGTTGTGGACATGAGCAATGTAATTGTCCGTGACGAATGATTCGATATTTATACAGTTACACCTTAATCGCACATAACCACAAGAGCTTTGATCCATATAAATTTTTATTTTTTTATTATAGAAGTTTATATTTGGAACGCTACATAAGATACATACTCTCTAACACCAGTTAGACAAATAAATAATAATTTCATTTCAAATATACTTTTAGTTTTGGACGGTTTAAAAGACAGAGGATTAACACTTCCAAACCTCCAGAAAATTTTGAAATTATAAGATTAAATTTTAAATTTATTCATATATTTAATATTTTTTCATGCATTTTGTATTTAATATTACCGATATTTAATAGTTAATTTACTTGTATCATCGAATTTTCTTATCTTTTGCTTTTGTTTATATAAACCAATCCTTTTTATCATAAACAATTGTTTATATAAACCTCTCCTTTTTATCATAAACAAGACCACAAAAAAAAAATATAGATTAACTTAATAATCAATAAAAATTATTAAATCTTTTCAAATAAGTAATATAAATTCGAAACCTATTCTGGGATCTTGGAGGACGTTGTCAATCCCTGGCTTTTTCTTTAATGAATAAAAAAAATCATGTTAAAGAAATCATATTTTAAAAAACTCTTAATATTATAAAACAAACATTGACTTCAGGAAATCAATAATTCACAAGATGATTAATCAGAATTATATGCCTGTAACTGCAAAATTAATATACATATGAATTTTATTTAAAAAATATATATTTATAATATTATTCTGACCTAGAAAAATGAATAAAATTTTTATTTTTATTTTTTTCTTATCTCTATTTGAGTATTCGGTTACTACTAATTCTGGTTTTGAAGAATTTATAAAAAATCATGGAGCTATAGAACTCGTCAAAAGCTATCAAAATAAAGAAATTAAAACATTAAAAAAACTTCATGAACAAATGCAACAAAAAGATATTAAGATAAGTTTTTGTACATTAAACCGTAAAAAATTAGAACAAAAATGACAAATTTTTATTTGTTCTTTTTAAATTTATCTTGAAATATAATGGTATAAAATAAATTTAATTATAATTAATTCAGTGACACGTTCTATATAATTAAAATTAATTATTTAATTATTCACTGAGATTTTTTGTGGATCGCCCACACTGAGTTTTTTTGTGGATCGCCCGCCCACACTGAGTTTTTTTGTGGATAGACTCAGCACGGTTATGGTGCCCACCAATTTGACCTCTCCAATTTATCTCTGAATTATTTTTTTTATTTATTTCTCCGGCAAATAAACTTTTATAATTTTTATCTTCGGACATAACAGTTATTAAGAAAAGTTTTCTTTATTTCGTTTTTGGATTGAAAGTGCGAAGGATATCTTTAAATTGTGTTTTTATATGACATCATAAAATATTTCTTATTATACACCAAAAACAAAATACCAAAAGAAAACATAAAAAAATATTTTTAAACTTTAAAATTCACAAAGAAAAAATACTGAAAAATAATAAAACTATGAAAAAAATGAAATGATAAAATAGTCTAACTAATGACTTTTTAAACAAATCTTAAATTAATATTTAATAATACTCAAAAAAGGATATGTATAAGATATTAGCGCAAAGAAAATTATTATATATAAAATCACGACGCGCGTGAGCGAATGAACATTGCGAGCCGCGAGTACATATATCAAAAATATGTGAAAAAATCAAAGTTATTATATACGATGCTTTGTTTTCGCGTAAGATTATAGAAGAAACCTCAGTTTAACAGAATTAATAAATTAATAAGCATGTTCATGAAAAATAATTCCAAGTATTACTTAATATAACAGAAAAAAATTAAATTACGTCAGAATGCTATCAACGAGACTTATCAAGGCAATACTTTTAAATATTTTTTTAAAAAACTCATAAATATGTCATAATAACTTAAAAGACGCATCACTGCCACTTTAGATTAAAAAATAATTAATTACCAAAAATAAGAAAAAAAAACTTAATATTATTTAATTGTAAAATTTCGGACTTAAAAAGGTTAATATTTCCTAAGAAAAATTAGAAGAAAGTGTAACCTCATTTGCAACAATAACAAGTGAATAAAATATTTTTTGTCAATATTTGGCTGAAAATTATTTCATTATTCGTCATTATTTTGGACTTTTTATCATAATTTTGTCATTATTTTGGCATTTTTTGTCACTATTTGTTAATTATTTTGGGATTTTTTGCCACTAAAAATCCTCCCCCTAATTATTACTTATCGAATTAAATAAAACAAATATTGATGCACAAATCTGAAGCCTCTTCATTGACATTTATAACAGAATTGAATAAAATTATAAATTGTGAAATAAATTTTTTTTCAGTTGAAAAGTTTAAACAAATTCACACGAAAAAAATACTAAAACTTAAGCAATAAAGGTAAAATAAAATACTTATTTATAACAAAATGATTAACAATTAAAGAATTTTAAATATTTATAAAATTTTATTAGACTCATTCTCAGAAGGGCAGGGACTCAGAGTCTGGAAAATATCAATGTCCGAAATTAAGTTAAAAAGAAAATTTTTAAAAAATAACCAATAGATTAAATTATTTACACTAAAAAAGCAAAAAGGACTTTGTCAAGAAAATAGGTGAACATCAGGGATGGGCCAAATTGAAAAATAAAAAGCGAAATTTGCGAAACAGAAAAATGCGAAATGAAAAAAAGCGAAATGCGAAAAGCCAAAATATGCGAAAATGCGAAAAGCGAAATTTTTTTTTAAAATTTTACCAATAGCTTTTGAGGTTGTGATGCAAAAAAAAAATCTGCATTTTCCGGTTCGATCTTTTTCTCAGATAAAAAATGACAAATTCTACCCATTTTGTGGTTAAAATTTCAAAAATTAAGGTAAAATGAAGGTCCGGCGGTGCCGATAAGCGCCGCCGGAAATTTTTTTGGAAATTGTAATAAAATATGGTAGGAAAAGTTGCAAAATTTTCAAAAATTTTCTGTTTTTTCAAAAAAATAAATCGCAAAAAAGGCAAAAAAATGCACCAAAAAGTTCAAGATAAAAGCTTCAAACCAAGTTAAAAACTCGTTTTCGTGCATATTAGGCTATAGCAAGTTAGCAAAAAAGGTAATTATTAGAGTTGCACGGGACCGGGAATTTTGACAAAAACCGGGACCGGGACTTACCGTTCCAGAAAAGTCAGGACCGGGACCTCGATTTTCCGGGAATTTTCACAAGTGAAATTTTTTGAAAAAAAATTTGAAAATTTGAGTGCACTTTGTTACGAAAAATTGCCTATATTCAAAAATGTACCCATAAATTTTTTTAATTCTCGTTTGTGGGGAGAAATTCGAAGAATTTTTCCATTATGCAATTTTGAGTGTAATATGTTAACAGAAAATAATAAAATGAAGCATTCGTTTTAAAAATTAAATTTTCAAATATATTCATTTCTTAGGGGTGGAAATTTCGCATTTCGCGCCAAAAAGCGAAATGCGAAAAGCGAAATGCGAAACGCCAAAAAATGCAAATAATGCGAAAGGCGAAATGCGAAAAGCGAAACCTCGGCCCATCCCTGGTGAGCATAAATCAGGTCAAGAAGACTGCTCATTACCATCAAGAAAAAGAAAATATATTAATAAATATTTTTGTTCATAAATTTTTTATCTATTATCATAACAATAGTAATATCCAAATAAAAATTATAGTAATCAATCTGAATAAAATGAATAAATTAATAAATAATTTAATTTGAAAATAATATAAATAAAATCTCACAAAAATACATAAAATTAACTTAAATAATAATAATAATATCATTTCAATTCAAATCTTGGTTTGTCCAAGATTAGAAAAATAAATTCAAGCAAAAGATGAATCATCTAATTAATTTAATCATTAGTTCAGGTTTGAGAATAAGCAAACTCTTAATTTAATCTGATGAGAATTATTTTAAATAAATTTCACTGCGACACTTTGACATTCTCAGCATTAAACATAAATTTTTGTTTAATTAATAATAAATGAAGAATTATATTTTTTTTGATAAATTTGGAAAGCTTAATGTTTTCATACTTAAGAAATCGTTGCAAAAAATATGGTTAGAAAATTTCTAAGAAATATTGCGTCGCGGCTCTTCAATCATGAGACTTGTCGTTTGGTTAAAAAATAATAAAGTATAACTGTAAATTATGATAAGAAAAAATAAATTTTAGATATTAAATATATTAATAATTTTACTCAAAGGGATTTATGCAAAAAAATAATTGAGCCAAGGTTAAAGTTTCGTTAATATTAATAAAGTGAGTTTCTGCTCAATATAATATTGAGAAGGGGCCACAGAGAATGTGAGTTGATTTAAAAACAAAATTATTCTCATAAATTAGATGCTAATAACTATAAAGCATAGAAAAAAGTAATAAAACAAAAAATAAAAATTTAACTAAAAAGTAAAATTTGTGCTATATTTAAGGAAAAAGGTAAACATATAAAAATTCAAATTAACACGAGAAGTAAGAGAAAAACAGAAAAAATTGGCGAAAAATAAATTAAGTAAGTTGTCAAAAAAAAAATTTACAACAAATTTTTTATTAATACTAGTACAGATAATGCCGAAGAAATTATTAAAAATAATAAAACTCCGTCAGAAAATGAAAACATGCATCTTACCGGTGCTATAAATTGAAATTTTATGGCACAATAAAAACCACTTATCTTGAATATCATTCATTAATTCATTCGATTATCTTGAATAAAAACAGTGTCATACTTTTTTCAATTTCAAATATTATTATGGAATTTATAATAAAAATAAATATTTCATATAAGTATTCTACTTACCTAAAAAGTCAAAACTTTTATTAAAATAGAAAAAACAAGGACGTACTTTTTCAATTATAACCAAGCTCTGTGTGATTAAAATACTGTGACTAAATATCCCTTTTCAAATGTTCAATTACAAGAGAGTGTCGCTTATCGCGATATAAAAACAAAACAATTAAACATAAAGTATTTTTTTCATAAAATTCAATAAGATTTTTAATATTTTTTGTGTTTTATTAATCGAAATTATATATTAAAGTTAATATAATATTTAAAATCTATATAAAAGTGATTTGAAATTAATACAAAAAATGCAATACATAAATTTTATATTATTCCAGAATAGATGAACAAAGATCCAAAAAAATATTAATAAACTTAAAATTATCCACAATACTATTACTAAATAAGTCGTGATTCATTGAATCTTTTTAAAACAAAATGCGAAATGCAACAGTAATTTAAAATGAATTTTTTAAATTCCAAATATTTTTTCTATATTTTATTCTTGATAAGCAAATAAAGAATTTGATAAAAATTTATTAATTTTTTTTTGTGTTTTATTGAAATTGTCGCGTCAATATATTGCCTATTAATCTAAAATAATTTAAATAAGCAATAAGTAAAAAGGACAAAGATTATTTTATAGAAATAAAGGCAATGACAAAAATTTTATTAAAAAAATCAATACTTAACAAGATATTTTCAATAAAATATGTAATAATATAGTGAAGGAAATGACCAGATGGTCCCATATTCTTGGGAATGAGTTCTTGCTATCTCAATGCGGAATGGCAACGGCGAAACAATATGAAAATATAATTAACATTAAAATCTTATAAATTTAAGCTTTAAACTTTAAAATAAAGAAAAATAAAAATAAATAAAATATGGTTTATTAGTGCACAAAAAACTACATTAAATCAGTTAATAAACTTGCTTAATAATGTAAATCGATGTTACCGTTACTTGAGATTAAAAGAATTTATGCCAATAAATGAAATGAAAACATAATAAACATTTTATTATAGAAGAATCCTCATTACCACAGCAATAGGCATCTTTGTAAAAATTATATTCAAGATAAATGTATTAATTGTAGCTGACAACCTTTACACATATATTTGCTCATCCCGGCACAAAACATTAAGATCTTTCTTTCAAATATGTTTTATAAAAAATTAATTTTTCTTATAATAAAAACATTAACGAACTGAACTGAAATAGAAAATAATAGTTCGGCGTGGGCGAGAAAAACAGTGTTTTTTATTAAATGATATATACCGTATATACTCTTTTTATATGCTAGTCTCCATTAATCTGTCCGTCACCAATTATATACCCCTTTCTGAGAAGGTTGAAAAATAATATACCAGTCTCCATTTATGTGCCGGGGGGGGATAAATAGAATTTTTTAATAATTTATTTGGCACATTTTCCAAAAAAATTAAAATAAATTCAACAGTAAAAGGGGCTCAAAAAATGAACAATTCGTCGTCATCTCCGACTCCATCCAGCCTGCATCATCGTCATCAGATAAGCCGTCTTCTTCGTGATTGTTTCGTCCATCTTTCGCCGTTTCATTTGTCCTAAACTTGCGCAAAAATTTGATCCCTATCGGTCCAATTGCTCCTTCCGGCTTGAAGCAAGCAATTTTTTCGTCTTCAGTTCCGTCCAATGGCGTAGTCAGCCCACAGACTTAAAAGTTTAGACATTTTTCCTGAATTAATTTTTTAACTGACCCTTAAATGATTTGATGATCACTTCTTTGGAGATTTCCTGCCATGATCGGTGGATCCAATCAAGTACCACATGAAGAGCAGGTGCCTTTGGATTGCCCGCTGATGTGAACTCCTTTTCCGCCTCATTGGACATCCAAATGCTGTAGAAGTGTCGAATTCGCTCCTTGAACGGCTTATTCCACGAGGCATCGGGAGCCTAGTTCCATATTGCTTAACTTTTTATTAAAAATTCCAATTTTTATGCATACCGGAAGCAAGAAAATGATAGATTTTTGTCATTTTGGAGTCATTTTCAGAAGTTCTTCAACAAAGATGCAATAAAAATGTTTTTTTTTTGACGCGATGACATTTTTTGGCGACATGTTCAAAATAAATTTCAAAAATTTTCCATTAAATAAATCATCGAAAAATAATCTCCCAGTCTCCATTAATCTGCCGTTCTCCAATTATATACCCCCTTCTGAGGAGGTTGAAAAAGAATATACCATGGCATATAAGAAGAGTATATACGGTAATAAGAAATAATAGATCTAATTTAAAAAACAATAAAAATGAAATATATTGAAATAATTTCTCCCTTTAAATTACAAATATTAATTTAACCCTCATGGAAAAATTCTATTCACTTGTATAATAATTAATAAAAATTTCAATAATTTTAAATTATTTTATAATAACTTTTTTTAAATCATTATACATAATAACATTTAAATGAAATCTTAAATAATATTTAATAGCACTCATAAAAAGGATGTGTATAAGATATTAGATACAAATAAAATTTTATGTATGAAAAAGAAAACAATTTAAATAATTTATATCAAAAATATGTGAAAAAAATCAAAATTATTTTATACGATGCAATTGTTTTCGCGTAAGATTATAGAAGAAACATCAGTATAACATAGTTAATAAATTATCACCATGTTCATAAAAATAATCATAAATTATTACAAGTATCGGACAATTATAACACACAATTTGATCATGCATAGCACAAATGTTTGAATTAATTGCAAATAATTAAATAAAAATTCAAAATTTCATTCGAATATAAAGACATTTAGCAGCTTTCTACATAAGAATGCAAATCTTAAGCAATCTATTCCAACTAATAATACGTAAAAAGAAAACCTTAAATTTTAAAGGAGTAATGATGAAAATTTTCTATTCATTAGTACAAATGCTTTTCGAGTAAAAATAAAAGGAAAAACAGCAGTAGTTTAGTTAGATTAAGTGCGATTCTACTTTAAAAGTTTTAATTCACTTCATTAACATTGAATGTCACAAATATTATCGTGGATCGAACTGATCGTTTGCTAAAAAATAAAACGAATAAATATTTGAACGAATAATTAATTAAATGAATATCTGGAAAGGTGTTATATAATAATATGAAAAATTGTATTTTCATTAAGCTCCGTATAAAACAATTTAATTTTTTAAAATTAAAATAATATTTGATAATCTGTAATGAATGCATTAATAAAATTAAACCATAACAACGACACGACTAAATATATAATTCTCATATCAAAAAAAAAAAACAATTAAAAATAAATTTGTTATTATTTAGTGAAATCGCGAAATCGCCTAACAAATTTTTTTTCAATTGAAGGTTAAATTCCCAATAATTATTTTAATGAATATGGCACAAACACTCAATTTTCCTTTGGATCTTTTACATCCTAGATTTTTAATTAAAGCAAATAATTATTTTGTATAAAAAAAATTTAATATATTTATTTTATCTAAATTATGATAATGAACAACAATCATATGCAAAAATTTGAATACTTATTTATTTTTATATTCATGTACTTAAATTTTCACATTAAGTCATTTAATTGATTTTCAACAAGCGGACTTTCATTTGACCAATTAATTTTTATTTCTTTATTTTCGCAATTAAAAACAAATTTTCATTTTTCGGGCTGATGCATAGCCATCTTTTAGACAAAGTTTCTACATATCAGACAAATAAACAAATGGACCAAAATTCAACCCATCTTTTTGATGGAAACTTTTCTGGATAAGGCTTTCAACAAGTTAGATACCTGAGTAAATAAAAAACGTTTTGACTAAGCGTCGATAAATCACAAGACAGATAAAAAGCCGACAGCTCAAAATACACTCGAAAATGTAGCCATCTTATTGACTAAGTGTCGACAAGTCTAAAAAATAGTCGAACTGTATGACAAAATCGAAATGAAATTTGATTGAAAAATGATTTTTCTAATTATATTTAAGCGTAACCTTCGTTTAGACAAAGTGTCAACAAATTGGATTAATGTCGACGTATGAAAATTGAAAAGTTATTACGTGAAACTGATTATTACATAATGACTAAACCACAATAGTCAGTTTCTTATCCCTATTTAATTTTAATAATATTTACATATTTGTCCGTTAAATTTTTTTAATTTTTGTATTAATTTTCTTTTAATTTTTTACTCAGCATTCGCTACATGGTTTCTCTTCCATAAGAGTTTGTGATTGGTCTGCGCATTTTATGTTTAACTCGTTGTAAAAGATCAGATCCAAACAAAAATTGAGTATTTGTGCCATATTCATTAAAATAATTATTGAGAATTTAACCTTCAATTGAAAAAAAAAATTGTTAAGCGATTTCACTAAATAATAAACAATTTATTTTTAATTGTTTTTTTAGATATGATAAAATATATTTTATATATTTTGTCGTGTCGTTGTTATGGTTTGCATTTTTTGAAATATCCAAGAAGATATCTTTAAACCGTGTTTTACAAATTTATTAATAATCAAAATGAAATACATTAAAAAAAATAATTTGAAGGGTTAGTTTTTAAAAAACATATTTTAATTTAAATACAAATAATTAATGGAAAAAATTCAGCCTACAAAATTGAAAAATAAACTACATTTTCTCTGAATTTAAACGAAAATATAAAAAACAAATATTATCTTCAATATATATATTTTAATAATTAAAAAAAAACAACAAAAGATTAAAAGTCAGTGAAATTAAATAAGAAAGTTTAAATAATCGTAAACAAACTAAAGTTTTCTTTTGGAAAAGTTTGAAAAGCAAGAAGATTTCATTTTTCCGATCCAAAGCAAGTGTTAAATTATTTAAATATTTCATATAGCAATTTTATCATTGAATTAAAAATACAATTCAAAAAATTAATCAAATAAAATTATTATAAAATTAATTTATTAAAAAAGCTCAGATAATAAGATTACATATATAAATATTAGCTTTTAGTAACTAAAGATATTTTTCTAACATTTTAATAAATTAATAAATTTTGGCAAAATTATTTTTTAAATAATTTCAAATAATAAATTTGCTTAATTTAAGTTATTCTAGTCAAAATATCCAAATTTTAAAATAGAAATAAATAAACTTTTTTTATAAATATACAATTTAAAATTTATATTAATTTTCAAATAAAAAATAAAACAATAATAAGTGAAATCTAGCGAGTATGTAAAGATGCTGTCATTAATAGTTTATTCAATACACCGAGTATTAAATGGAATAAATTAGATAAATAATTGTAAAAAATGTGTTAAAAATTAGATTCATTTCCGAAGGAATATCAAATATCGACCACACCGATATTTTATAAAAAGTATTAATGATTTAAAAAGATAATAATTTAAAGGAAATTTAAATAATTAATTAAAAAAAAACCGAGTTTTCCCAAGAAAATTTTTAAGCTTTGCAAATTTTAAAGCATTTGTTATTTCTTTTTTAAATATATATGGGAATTTCTAATCACTCTAAAATAAAAATTGTAATATTCATAATAATTTTAAATATATGGAAGCTAATAAGCTTGAATAGAAAAAGGTAAATAACAAAATATTAAAATAAAATATCGTTTTTATTAATTAAATCATTTATTTTCACATACGCTTTTTGCAACTCACCCTGACTATCATTTAACAATTTGCTTTTAAGAAATATAATCTTGAAAGGCGCATTACATTAATAAATGTAATGCAATAAAACAAAAAATAAGCATTGTTTTTCATATAAGAATTTTTGACAAATAAATTGTTTAATAAATTAAAGAATAAACCAATCCCAGTCTTTGCAAAATTTTTCTCACCAGAGCCAAATGACCCACCAAAATTACCAGCCAAATAAATTTTCCAAACAGCCTCAAATTCAATTTTTCAATTCTCCATTTTAAAAATTTAAAGTTTTTAAAAAATACTAAACTACTTTATACATATTAATTTCCTATATTAATCCAAAAATATAAATAACGTGCTGAAAACTTGAGAGGTGATAAAGCTCATGAAACACGAAATTGTGCACATATATTTAAAAACAAATAAAATTCAAAACAGACATAAAAGATTCAAGAAAAATTACAAATGTCTAATTTAATTTAATAATAAAAAATAAAATTAAAATATTCATTTATGTTTGATTTTGTGAAATTTAATATTATTAAAAAATAAATAAAAAGAACCTCTGTGCCAAATGGTGGAATCTTCCGTAATATTTTTATCGTTAAGGATTTTTAATATACAAACATAAAAAACAAAAATAATAGCAAATAATATAAAAAAAGAGAAAAATGAGAAAAACAAAAATCAAATCTGTCAAAAAAACAAACAAATAAAAAGTAACAAAATGTTTGCATAATATGATAAGTCAAATCTTTGCCGCGAACAGCTCTTCAAGTAAATTATTAAACTAATCAAAATAAGGCATTTACAAATCAATTAGATAATTTTTAAACATTTTTTAAATATTCAAAAAAGAAAACAAATAGAATTCCTTTTATTGTATTAAAATGTATAATAAAAATAACAGGAATTCATTTTAAGGTGTCTTTAATCAAAAATCTGAAAAAATAATGAATTATTTTGGTATTTTGCAAAAAAATCTATTAAAAATGATAAAATCTCATATTAAACATTTATTTATGCAATTTAAATTTAGTTAAAAAATTTGGAATAATTTTTAAAAATTGTTCACCCTTACTCCAAAACGATTCCATCAACTTTTTCCAAAGACAATGTAATAATTATTGATAATGTAAATTTTTTTTGGACATTAATTGATTATTAAAATATTTAAGCATATTGAAAATAATTAAGCATGATAACAAAACATAATGTTTAGCTTAAAATTAATTTATTTGCAGATAATTAAATTGAAATAATTTAAAGAAATAAAAAATAATTTTGAAATTTACAATAAAATTATATTTCTTTACAATTTTATTTTAAAAATGATAAAACTCGTTTAATGTTGATAAGTTAAAGAACAAATTAATACAAAATGGTTATTCTTTACTATTAATATTTATTATTTTTTGATACTACAGAAATAAAACTAGAAAATTTCTCAACGCAAAAATGATGATTAATAGAAGATAATTATATTTATTTTAAAAGCTGATATAATATAAAAGCATATATTAATAATTTATTTTTTGTATCTAACCATATATTTTTCCAAGCATTTAAATTACGTTAAAATTGTGTAAAAACAGTAAATTTTCATTCGACGAAAGTGAAAAAGCATTTCTAATACATTTGTTCCGCGTGGAATAATAATTCAAATTGAAGAAAATATAAAGTATGTTGAAATAATTTCTATATTTTTTTAAATAATCAATTAGCCAAAATCTTTGATCCGTAAAAAAATACAAAAAATAAAAAATTATTGAAAAAAATATTTTACATAAATATTTAATGAATTTAAAAAAATTTTTCATGGAAAAATAACAATTTATTGAATGCTATAACAAATGTGTTTTTACTTCTTTTAGAATTAATTCTCTGTATTTAATTTGTTAATTAATCAAATTTTGAACATTTTGGAAAATATTCTTTTACAATAATTAATCTGATGGTGCTCTAGACCTTGATTTCCGTATTGTCTTGGATTATATTTTTCGACAAAACAAAGAATAAAATTTGAATCAAATCAAGTTTCTTTCAGATAATTAAATAATTAAGAAGTTGAGTAGTTTTTTATGGGAAAAATTAGAAAGAAACATTAAATACATTTAAAATAGATAGAGATAAATAAATCCTTAATTCTATTATTTTTCGAGTGCTGCCAATAAAGAAAGTTCGAGATTTTGTTATTAAATTTTCAATTAAGTTTCGAAAAATCTTATTTTTCGATTTGCCAAAATTGGCCCGTATGAGAATATTTAGTAATAATTTCGCAATGATAAACTAAGTAATAACTGAACATTTAATAAGACTACTGATTATTTTTTTAATACAATAAGAAGACAATAATTTGAGTTGTCCAGCTTTATAATCAGAATTACTCACAATCATGCCAGACTGCGGTAAACATGACGATTTTCCTCAAATGCATAATTATTTAATTAATAAGAATGAATAATTTTAATATATTTTTTGCTAATTATTGTTTCTATCTTGCTTACAATTTGATTATTTATACATAAAAAGTTTCTCTAATTGTTTTAATTTAGGTAATTGGATTTAATATATTAGAAAAACATTTTATTTATATTTTTGCTTTTTTCATCTATTGTACAATTTTTCATATATTTTGATTTTTACTTTTGGTCATAATTTACCTATAAAAATGTTTATTCTGATTCTTATCAATGAAAATTAAAATCAGATTGAATGTTTTATTTTAAACTAGAATTTAATTATATTTTTATATTTAAAATCAAATAGAAATTTTGTTTTTAAAGACCTTTTAAATACTAATTTCTGTTTAATAAAAACATCATTATTTTTATGCTTTTGCAATTATTTCATAATATATAGAATTTGTGAATGATTTTGTCTGGATAAGTTTATAAAAAATATTTTCATTATCTCTGCTATCACCTGAAATGTAATATCATTTTTTTTATTCATTTTGTTATTTTTTTCACTTTGTCCTTTTATAAATTTAAACATTTATCATTCCAATTTTTGTTTAATGATTTTAAACAATATTTAATTACAATTAAATTCATTTTGTACAAAATTTTTTAGGTAAATCTTTATTTATTTATTAAATTATTAAAATTAGCACTTGCCAAATTATTTAAATTTTAATAAAATAATAATTTCTTCATATTAAAATACTCTTTATAAATTATGGATTCTTTAATGAATTTAATTAAGCAGATCTACCATACTGCGTTTGTTGAAAAACGCTGAATTTTAAACCATCATTATTTAATTCATTCACTAACTTGGCTTAAAGTCATTTTTGATATTTTTCTCTTTAGATGTTAATTTATTATACATTTAAAATTAAATAGTTTTCATTTACTCCATCAGTAAAAAATTAAAATTATTTGGTATTTTATCCTGATTTTAAGCATTAAATTAAATTAAAAATATTAAATAAAAATTCTATGATTTGTGTTTAAATAATAAATGTAACCTCAATGTTTATTTAAATAATACAATAAATTCTTTAAAATAAAAATTATTTTGAAAAGTCGAATTGAAACTTTTTCTTAATTATTATTTCTTAAGGAGCATAACTACAACGATCGAAAATTATAATGTACAAAATAAAAAATCTGAACATATTTCAATTAAAAAAAATTTAAATAAATAATAAAGGAAGCAAAAATTATAAAAAATAAAATTGAACACGCTAAATTGTAAATAAAAAGACTGGAATAAAAAAGTTTGAGGCGTGTAAATTTTAAACTTCTAAATAAATAAAATCTAAATCTTTCTAAAGGATAAAAGTTTGGTGCAAATTTTTTACTGGTGAAATATAAAATAAATAAATATTTTATTTATTGTAAAGCCGAAAAAACATAGAATTAGCTGTTTAAATTTTGTTAAATATTAATTTTCTAATATTAATTTAACAAAATACCCTAATAAAAATTTAAATGAAAAAACTCAGAATTTGTTCAAGGGAGCAAAAACAAAATAATTGGGAGTGCTTACGGCATGTTTAAAACGAAATGATAGTCTTAATTTAACTAATAAAATGCATAAAGAGTATGCCATTAATTTATTTTTGTAAATTTAACTTAACCAACATTTAAAAAAGCGATCAATTACATGAATAAATCTTAAATTTGGAATATGCACAATAAAGAATAATTAAGAATTGTTTGAGCATTTATTTGTATTTTTAAATAATAATATCAAATAAAACGATAATTAAGAAAGAGTTCGTTGTTTAGTAAAAAACAAATATCAAAATTTCAAATTTAAAACATTCGAAAATATAACAACATAATTTTTGTACGCAGTTATTAAACTAGATAAATTTAGAGATTAAGTAACAAGAATACAAAGACAGTTAAATGTTCTTTAGATCTTTATCTGCAAAAAAGCATCATCTATCTTTCTTCACAAATTATTGAAAAAAAAAAAAATAAATATTTGCCAATTTAAAAGAGCGTTTTTAAATTTTCATTTTCAATCGTCGCGATAACTCTGCGTGAATATAAGAAATTAGAATGCAATATTGTCAGGAATACAACAACAATATATGTATCAAATAGATTAAAACTTTAATCAACATATTGTAAATACATAAATTAAAATATTGTTTTAAAGAATATTCAATTTTATTTAATAAAATACAAATAAAATCATTTTTAAGTTTATGATTAAAAATTTTCATCGAATTAACTCTATAAAATAAATAGTTTAGCAATAACGATTCTGAAATAAAATAATATTTTTATATAAAATAAGAAAAAATTAATTTCCTTAATTAATATAATTCTCTAGAATGGCTTGATAATTTAAAGCATCATACATTAACAAAAAAGGTACAATTGTACATATATAAATCGGCGAAAATATTATAAAACTTGTATTTTTTTATTTAGAATTTTCTTATTTTATCAGCCTAGGTTATACAATTTAATAATTAATGTTTTGTTATAATACCATTTTTTAATCAATAAAATAAAGATTTCGAGTGTGCTCGCATATTAATCAGTTAATTCAAATAAAAAAAGTTTGTCTCTTTAAACAAATAAATTTAATGTAAGCACAATAAAAGAAAAAAATTGACTCAATTTCATAAAACATTTGAATCAATCATACTAAACATTCAATAAAACTTTATTAATGAAAAACGTACAATAAAAAAGTGTGTTTCAACAAATAACAAATGTTTCTCTTTTCTTCGACTATTAGTAAAAGAATCGACAAGAAACTCGGCGTACTTGAAAGGAATATTGACAAGTTTATTTACGCATAAATTATTTTAATAAAATACGGAAACCCTATTTTAAAAATTGAAAATTAAAAAATATGTTATTTAGGTGAGAATAAATTTTTTTTAATTCTTCAAAATAAAAATAATTTTATTTCATATATGCTACTTACAAACGCAAAATAATTAATTTTATTATAAAAGAATATTAAAAAATTTTATGTTACCCAAAAGAAATGACTTCAAAATCCATATAATTGAAATATTAATATTTTACAGATTAATATTCAAAATTAATATTTATTGATTCTAAATAGTTAAAAAAAAATTAGAATTGTAAAAACAAAATAAAATTCATGACAAAAATGAAAATCACCATTGTGTTTGTTTTCAAGTTGAACGGGCACTTATGAATGAATTCTGAAGGAAATGAAGTAAAAATTTATTGTTTAAAATAATTAAAAAATAACTGAAAAACAGTTATTTAAATTTGATTTTCAACACCATTATCCGCTAAATTCTTTTAAAAAACCAAATAATTAAACGACTAATATCATTCAATGGAATAAATAAAAAATTAATATTATTATTATGATTGAGAACATTATTAAAAGGACTGCTCAAGATTTTATTTGTATTTTATAAACGTTAAATTTTCTTATTCAAGAAAAATGGATTTCCCGTTAAACCCTCGGACTTTTCATTCTATTTGAATCTCTTAAAAACTCATATTAAAATTATTTTATTTTTAACAAATTAAATAATATAATATAATAATAATAAAAAAATAAACAAAGTAAAAGAAAAGATTAAAAGTAAATTCTCTGAAATCATTTGAAAAGAAATTTTCTTTAATATTCGCCAACCAACTGGTAGCGAAATGGATTATCAACAACCAACGCGCACTTGCAAGATGGCTGTGTTATTAAATAATTCAATTAATACTTTTTTTTGCATTAAAGACTTTTATTTTTCGTAATTTAGAAAAATTAGTATAATTTTATACAAATAATAAATTTAATAAAAAATGAATAAAAAATGATGATATATGAATGAAAAGCTTATTTCAAATGATTTAATAAAAAAAAAGATATCTTTTATGTCTGCAACAGTCTCTGTGAAAATTATGTTTGTATTTGATAAAAAGTTCTGTAAAACTAAAAATTACATAAGAAAGAAAATTGTAACAATATTGCCTTACAAAGATAACTAAAAATGAAAAATTTGAAAGTATAAAAATGAAAATATTTTAAACGAAAAAATCAATTACTAAAAAAATGCTTGTAAAATTTGAATTTAGCAACACGCAAATTAAATTTTTAAAAAATCAAAAAAACTTTCATAAACATGAAAACCAACTGATTAAAAATACCAAGATGTCCAAAGACACTGTTCAAGAAAAATCATCTGTACAAGTATTCGAAATGTGACAATATAACCTAAAAAAAATATTATATTAAAAATCATTATTAAAAGAAAAAATAATTTAAGAAATGAATTTTGAGAAAATTTTTAATTTCTTAGGGGTGAATTTTTGAAAATTTTCGGGTCGATTTTTTTCTGGCCAGGAAATGCTACAATTGCCCAGATTTAGAAATTTGGATTTTTAAACAGTTGAGCTCAAAATACGTACCAAAATTAGAAATAATCCCAAAGCCCCAAAAGGTCCTTTAGCCAGCAAATCTCTTAACATATGTATAAAATAAAAATAATAAATTATACATTAAATAATAACAAAAAACCAAATTGTAAAAAATAGAAAAGAATAGCAGAAACGTATAATATTTTAGAATTATATAAAAAGAGTAATATTTAGTGTAAAATAAAATACCAATGTACAGAATAGCAAAGCATTTTATACATAATACATATTTGATTTGAGCTAATCAAATGTTCATTAAAAATATTTTTTTTTCAATTGTAAATTATACAAAGGCACTTTCTTATGAATAAATATAAATTATACAAACCATAGAGTATCAGAATTCAAATACATACACATACATTATACAAACCATAGAATTTGCGCTTAATTAATAAATTACTAATTTTCATTTTTTTATTAAATTTTAAATTAATTTTTTGCAAATAAAAAAATAGTTATAGAAATTTTCAGTTATATGTATTTTAAAGCTATTAATAGGTGAACTAATTATTTCTTTGATTTCATACACAATAATAGGTAGGATATTAATTTTTTAAATTACATTTTAAAAGAGATCGCTAATCTGAATAATTTATTCTGCGTTCTGATTGATCAGGTTTAAATTTATTTTTATTATTTTATGCTTTTTAATGAATATTTTACCTTCATATATTCTTATTAAAAATCTTTTCTTTCACGAGTTCAAAATAAATATTGTTTTTTTAAAACTTGCCTGTATATTTTTTCCCCATATAAGATTTATTATTTTGAACATTTAATATATTCATTATATAATTAATACCATTTAGTTTAATAAACTGAATATACTCGCATGCGACCATTAGGTGATTGGTATCTCTTAAGTTGAATTTAAGTGGTTCAAGAAAGATAATTTTTCTTATTAAAATTTATAAAAATTATACAAAATAGCCTAAAATACGAAAAGAACAAAAAAATTTATATAACAAATGAGCAAATGCTAAAATTGCTTAAAATTTAAAACTCATTTAATACATTAATAACAACAAACATAAAATTTACTTTATAAAAAAATGAAAAAATGAGTATTATGAAAAATAAAAAAAAATAAGAAAGAAAAGGTTAAAAATGTGAATATAAAAAATAAAAGCAATAGTTAGATAAACATTTATAAATTAAATCTGTTATTGCAACATAAATTTGAAAAATTTATATTATTAAAGCCTTTGTTGTAATAGTCATTGCTATGGGATCTGTTTCAAGGAAAAAATTAATGCAAAAAAGATAAAAATATTTCAAATAGGTCAGTTATATAAATATAACTGAAAATAAATTATAAATTCATAATACATATTTTGTTAATTTATATTTATTACTAATTCCAAAAAATTAATGTAAAAATTGATCATGAAAATACGAAAATAAATTAGCTATTTAAAAATACCTCAAATTGAAATGCAATTAGATGAATGCGGTTGCAAGAGAAATTGTAAAATAATTTTTTAATAAATAAAATACATTTTACTCGTTTCATTTAATAAGTAAAAAATTAATTACGATTAACAATATTCCTTGACAAAACTCAATATATTTAATTGAATATATGTAGATTACGATAATTGTATGAAAATTTAAAAAAACAAAAAAGAATTAAAGAACATAAAAGTGCAGTTTCATAGAGAAATAAATGACTAATCGAGGATCAAGAGAGTCAAAGAATAAAAAAATGAACTATTGAAAATAAATAATAATTTTTTTAAATGCAAATATTAAGAAAAATTATTAATAACAAATAAATTTGAAAATTGTAAACTTTTTTTGTAATAAAGAAAAGATGACTGAATAGCAGATTAATAATTTTATTGAAGCTTTGAAAAAAGCAAATTAAAATAATCTATGATGTCTTAAATAATTAATTAATGGAAAAAATAATCGAGAAAGAAAAATCAAAAAAATTTGCGAGTTGTAAGCAAAAAATCAAATTCCACTTGAAAGCAGTAAAGAAAAAATATTATTGGAATTACTAAATAAAAGTGTTACTTTAAAATCATTTTAATAAATTTACCAAAAAAGATATAAAATAATAACATATTAATATTAATCTACTTCATTTATAATATTTACAATAATTAAATATACATTGGTATTAATTAGAATATTTCTTGACTTAAATAATAATAATAATCAAAAAATTTAAAATACAATATGGTTTAGTCGACGCATATGAATAATGCATTTAAATATCCAAAAAATTAATGAAAAATGATTTAAACTATATAAAAAAGCACTTTTCTCCTGCCAACCAATTTTTTAAAAGTATTCAACTGACCAAGGGGTCGATTATTTCTATAAATATTTAAATTTCAATAAATTCTATTATTACATGATTAGAATAAAAAAACATGTGAATAGGTATAATGATTATTATAGTGTCAATTATATTGATAAAAATTGAAAGTACAATATTTATTTTTTTTAATCTAAATTACAATTGAAATAAAACAAATTTTCATTTAAATTACCATATTTTCATTAACGGAATGATAAAATAAATAAAATTCTATTAAAACAATTTTTAGTATTATCCAAAATTAAATCGTAATAAATTACATAAATTAATTTTCTTAAATAAATAAATATTTTTGAAATCTTTTAAAGATTTAAACTATCCAATAATTGTAGCAAAATAAGAAAAACGTTGTATTAAAATAATTTTAAATTCACGAAGAATACAGCTATCTTTGTTAATGAAATTTTAAAAATATTACGTACAGTTTAATACAATTATAGAGAAATATTTGCTAAATAAATAGATAATACTGAAAAACACTAACTTGAAATATACTAAAATATTTCGTGCCTCTATATTAATAAGGAGTCGGAAATCTTGCAGCTCGAAGAAGAGCTAGCGGACAATAAAAGGGAAAAAATATTGTATCAATTTAAAACGGTGCTGGGTCGTTACTTAAAAACCATCATAATGTGCGACACTTAAAAAACCATCATAATGAAATTTGGGCGTTACTTAAAAAACCATCATAATAAGAAATCAATATTCCTTTAATTAATTACAGGTTCCTTTAATTAATTATATGATTACAATTTGAAATTACATGAGTTAATTTTTTTTATTTGTAGGTACTCTATAGGTTTTTAATCTTATTTTTGTTGTTCAATTAGCTAAAAATTCTTTGCCTGTTATTTTCCGTCCTTTGGATCTGTTGGCATTGCAAACAAGTTATATAAAAATTCCTTTATAAATTAAAAGATATCTTTCTAAAGTAGGTTTGCTGAGTCCAAAAGTTGTTTGGTTATTAATTTTATATAGTAATTCATTGACGGTTCGAATTTCGCTCTTTCCGTAATTATTCAGTAGATTTTTTATTGTATTATCATTGATAAATGCATCAAAATTGGACGTTCGAGCCCCACCTTTGATTTACTCATAGTGATTTCGTTTTATAAAAAAAGGAGTAAAAAAATACAGATTAGTATTGGAGTATATTTAAACAAATTCATTCTTAATTTCAATTATTATTTAAATTCAAGAAAATATATATAATGTTTTTATTTAATAGTTCATATTTTAATGACGTATTTCCGGCAATTAAATCATGTAATTAGTTGCGCAAATATTGATTATGATGGTTTTTAAGTAACGACATAGCACCTTTAAAACACAATTGAATATAC